>JAQBSW010003841.1:0-77076 GCA_029291075.1 Eudiplozoon nipponicum | reverse complement strand
TGATGGTGTTCGTACATCTTTGGCAGAATTACTAATATTAATACGTCGGATTTGATTTTCCAATTAAAATAATTTGTTATGATTCAACGCTACTTCCAACTAATTATCAATATTAATTCAGTTCCATTCTCCATCTGCCAAATTGCAGGCAGTAAACTCCTTGCAAACCTTATGAACCATGGTGCAACATCCTCTTAGCTTTGCAGCTGATGCCGCGTTTATAAGAGATTTCGTGTAGTAAAGATAGAAATCAATTTTTCACGCTTTATCATAGGAATAGAAGCCCATATTTTCTCAATATTTTCCTTCATAGCGCTCGAGATACTATTTGGTACACTATCGGTTGTAGCTGCAGATAGACAAATAGAAACATGGGCGGCCCTGAATTCATTCTGCACAATTTAATCAGTTTTCAATGCACGGATATTCGGAAACAAAACGTGCTGCTGCATAGAATGGAACTTCAATCTCATTCTAGTGGCTAGAAGGTTGTGATCAGGCCAATTAATTGAGCCTGTAAACGACCATGATACGCTTCGCGTCCTGGACAGAAGACAACCATCATATGATTCGTGGCCCCTCTCGGGGAAGTGAATAAGTGGTATGGCTTGGAAAAATATGGTTGTTGGTTCGATTCCAACAAGCAGCAGCCCTGAATGGTACTAGAAAATTTTAAATAAATATGACATAGTCCAAAAGTTGAATCCCATTTAATTTCTTGTGGCGTACGTGGGTTACTTCAAAGTATATAAAGATATATGTAACTTAATTCTCTCATAATGCTTTCCTTTAACGTCAATTCCATAATTGGCACGATATGAATTGAATAATGGGATGCTGCCCGGCTATCTGGAACTTTTTGTTGAAAGTAAAGCCAGTGTTTGTACATGTAAAACAGATGTTCGTGCAATTCGCGAGCCTCATTGCGTCAAATCTGAGCTTATTTTTTCTAACGAATACGGTCATTGATTTGATCACTGCCCTCAATTCCTGAAGCCAATGAAGAGCTGCTCTCTCTGGAAGAAATCGTGATCTTTCAGATAGCTGTAAGTACAATCTGTATACGTTAAACATTTAAAAATATGCAGAATAATAATAATTTTTAAATATTTTAATGCGTAATAAATGCTGAAAACAAACAATTACCTGCGGAGACCTATATTTTGATCAATTTTTATATTATCTTCAGTCCAAAGAAAAATACAGGATTCTCGAATGCTTGACAAGTGTTGAACTATGTTCTCAGAATCTGAGAAAGATTTTTCCAACAAATACTCCATTTCTAGATAAGATAAAAATCGTAAAAGATTTAAAATTTTATCACGAATAAATTTTTTAGTTAAACGAACATTGGTTGTGCGGGTAGTGATACCAATTACTTTTAATCAAAATCGCAAACTTGATTCAAATAAAATATGTTAGTTGTTTGAAAATGGCTTCAATAAACAGATAAATAAAACTACCGTTAAGAAAATATAACGAATCGAAACAACCAAGGCCATAATGTTACATAAACGGTTAAAAGCTAATATTAATATAGTACTAAGCAGCATGTGAATTACATTGATGAAAACAAATGCAACTATTTACGAAATAAGTTTGATGTAATACGGTTCAAGTCCAATTAAAACCATAACTTTTGGTGAGCATTTACCGTATAATAGTGTAAATAGAATACGAAACTTAATTTGCAACTTTACGGAAAATTATATATTTGGGCTGCAGCTTCAATTGCATATTAAAATTTTGTATAGTGAAGAAAGTTGAAAACATGAGAAAGCAGGCTTGTTACAAGGAAGAATTTTAATGAATGAAAAGATTTTTTGCAAAACTGGGTTAATTAAAATTACCTGATCTGCGTTTTGACTAACGCAGCTTTTATTGTTCTAGTAGATCTCTTTTTTAAATATATATCAACTGCCTTTATCGGTAGCCTTCTTCAGTTGGTCCATCCTTACAAGTTTAAAAAATTAAACTAAAGAGAACATTAATATTTGATTAAAAGCGAAACCGGCATGAAATTTTAAACAGAAATTTAAAAAAAAGCAAAACTACAAAATTGTGAGCGAATAAGGAATTTTATTCATAAAATTATCTACACAACTGTAGCCTTATTATTCAACATGATTAGAAACTGAACTGTAATTTTGCGCAAAAGTTTCAGTTCCTCGACAAGAGAAACAGGTTAAATAGTATTCTAGTTATCTTTTCGTGTACTTTCTCACCCACCTTAGTCTGATCATTTCACATTACTCGAAATAATACATTAAAAAGAAGCAATACAAGTTCACAAAATTTAATTTGTATAATTAAATGTAATCACATTACGAATACTCAATACTAAATACATCATTCATCACTTGTTAATTTCCAAGTGTACGAGTCAGACCAAATCGTTTACTGTGAGGATAATAATTCGCATGCTCGTTCTAAAATGTTAATTTTTTACATAGAGCTAAAAGATATATATTTATTTAAAAAATGATGATCTTACTTACTATCGCAGAATATATATATATATATATATATATATATATATATATATAGGCAATGTCTATTTTCCTCTGAAAATTACACAGTATAATTTATTATGAATAGAAAAAACATTAAATAACAAATTGGATAATGATAGGTTTATTTCGATGGTTTTGATTATGTGTTCGCTTTATTAGATTATACGTGTACGAACGTTTTTTCCTCGTATATTGTCTTTCATATTGCCTTGTTCTTGAGTTTCCAGTGTTGATTTCTCAAATTTAAAAGAAACATGTTGCGCGACAGGGAATAGATAATTTACCTGATTATCGGATAGCGATCCGATTTGTTTGCATCCGCTGTGGTGAAATCAGGAAGACAGTGATGGCTCAAATTGTCATGCAACTTCTGTCACTATTAACGATGTTAGTGATATCGTTTGCACAGCTGCTTATTTCAGTTTGTCACTAATCCCATCGAAAGTTTTTCAAAGCTGGTCTAACGGGTATTCTGGCTTGGCTGGATGATACAAAACTTTTGATGGGTTGTGGAATTCGTGGTCAGGCGATTAAAATGTCAATAAACGAAATTTGGTTGCGCGGGCGATGAAAAAAATTACTTTTTTATCAAGGTTGCGATCTTGATATAAAGCCTGACCCATTATGTACATACATTTGTCAGTATAACATGAGTACTATATAGTTTAGAAAAGGAAATTCATCTAGTAGACCGGTTACGTCCTTGCTGGGAACTCATCACATATTGTCCAGAACTGCCGCGGACAGGGCTCAAACCTGCGCACGTCTGCTTCGGAATTTGTTGCTCTAACCACTGAGCCACCCTGCCGCGCAATAAACAAAATTTTCAGTTATATACTAACTAATGTTTCTTGGTTAGCCTTTCCTTTAAGTAGAGCCTATATAGCATCCCTTTAGCCCTAAATTTCCAACTAGCCATCCCCATACATTCACTAGTGAACAGATACCACGTTACATGAGGAAGTGATATTAAAATGAACATTTATATAATTAATTAAATGTGTGTACGTAAAGGATCATGTGTTTATATTAAGATCATAACCTGGATTAAAATTAATGATTATAATATCATGTTGGTGTGAATTTGGAACTTTTAGGCCGGGTCTCTATAGTTTTATATAAAGAGGTGCTTATATGTATAATTATTTTTCAGACTTGCTTTGTGTAGAACTGATAACTTCTTCAAACTGGCTGGGTGTCCCATTTCCAATATATTCTCGGAGATAGATGAGTTTACTGACGGTGCCAGGCAGTTTTTGATCAATTCCTGCGGCATTTGTTGCTGGATTCGGTTGATCAATTGCTTTGTCGTGCGTCCATTATATATGCTAATGCACATTTGGCAACATTTTTATGCCATAAAGGATTTGAAGATAATTGGCAATTATATGTGGCAACCAACTCAATCATTTTATGTGTGATGAATATTATGTTAACTTATATATACATTAGTGCAATTATTGAGGTTCGCAAAACCTAATACATACTTGCATATATATAAGTTCTTCGCAACAAACAGTATTTAACTGTAATATATTGAATTGAATGATGTCATGCTTACCGCGAAATGTGAAAACTGATATCGATGAAGGCCAGAGTGTATGGTTTAACTGGAGTAACAGGTGTTCGGAAATTGTTGTAATTCTCAATTTGGGAGAACTTTAGCATAAATTTATATCCATCAGGTTGGTATCATGTACCGACTCGGAAACCATAGTGTTAGTATCCTGTACTCATCGATTTCAAAAAATGTATCAGTTACTAACACAATTGCCATAGTGTTAATATCCTTTACAGACTCGGTATATATATTATATAGTGTGAGTTAGCATTGAAGTTGCATTGTCGTTGACTTTAGATTATGTTAGCTTCACTATTACAGGTTTACACATTCGTCTAGGAGATTGTACCGTCCTATTATTTCACATTCTTCTACCAAATATATAGTGGTTAAAGGGCGTAATACCGGCTCCTACTGATGAGTCGCCAGTAAGCACGAAACGAATGTGCATGAGATTATACTTTCCGTTCATGCCGTCTTTGGTTTATCCTTCTGGTCACAACTGAACTAATTTGTTACTAGGTTCGCAAAACCTAATACATACTTGCATATATGTTAGTTCTTCGCAACAAACAGTATTTAATTATTGAGGTCGAAAAATCGTCTTTAAATGGAAGTTTAAAAAAATTGTTGACGATAACCTCCGTTGTACGAATGAAGCGTGGCCAGATGCTGACATAAATAAACTGCTCCAAGGAGATTTACATTAGCAAGTTTCTTTGGATAGACTGGTCCTTCCTCGATCTTGATTTCACAGCAGATCTTCCTTATTCGGTTTGCCGGGTTGTTAACTAAGTTCCATTAATAAGGTATTGACAAACTACTCTTGAAATTGATGTAGTGCTCTGTGGATGTCGATGTTGTTTGTATCGCCAGTGTCATGTCAATATTTACTTCTGGAGTGATTTGGATGTCCAATAAGGGAGAAGTGTTGTCTTTGCAAGTATGTATTAGGTTTTGCGAACCTAGTAACAAATTAGTTCAGTTGTGACCAGAAGGATAAACCAAAGGCAGCATGAACGGAAAGTATAATCTCATGCACATTCGTTTGGTGCTTACTGGCGACTCATCAGTAGGAGCCGGTATTACGCCCTTTAACCACTATATATTCGGTAGAAGAATGAGGAATAATAGGACGGTACTGTAATATTGATAACTAGTTTGTTCCGATTTTTTTAAATCGCTATTCCATTAAACTTTAAAAATTCAGAAGGAAGGTCATCGGCTCTGGTGGCTTTGTGCTCTCACATGATACCAAAAGTCTCTGCCACTTCATCACATAATCGCTAACCACACTGTTTGAAATATGTGACAAACTTTGGAGATTTTTGAAGTGGTTAACAAGTTTTGCTTAAAAAACTGATGGTGTTCGTACATCTTTGGCAGAATTACTAATATTAATACGTCGGATTTGATTTTCCAATTAAAATAATTTGTTATGATTCAACGCTACTTCCAACTAATTATCAATATTAATTCAGTTCCATTGTACCGTCCTATTATTCCTCATTCTTCTACCGAATATATAGTGGTTAAAGGGCGTAATACCGGCTCCTACTGATGAGTCGCCAGTAAGCACGAAACGAATGTGCATGAGATTATACTTCCGTTCATGCTGCCTTTGGTTTATCCTTCTGGTCACAACTGAACTAATTTGTTACTAGGTTCGCAAAACCTAATACATACTTGCATATATATTAGCTCTTCGCAACAAACAGTATTTAAGTGTTGTCTTTCTCGGTCTCGAGAGTAAATTATAAGTTTAGATCGGTTTGATTGGCTTGTTTTATGATTCCGTTTGGATCTACTGAGTCTAGGAAGAAAAATAATGGATCATTTGAATACATTATGTAAATTACCCCCTGGTTCATTATGTTTTCAAAGCTCATTTTCTCAAGATAGTGCAGGTATACACCTGCCAAGACAGGTGCAATGCGGCTTCTCATAATTACAACATTAAAATGCTGGTATTAATTACATTCAAATGTAAATTGCATACTTTTGTACATCCCAATATGAGGTCTTTGAGGCCTCTTCGTGCGTAGTGTTTTCCACTTTTATATTGAGTGTGTATTCTCGTCATAATTATATTTATATATATATATATATATATATATATATATATATATATATATTCATATTACCCTTTCCATGTTCAAAAACAAAAAATATTTTCAGATACAAGAAACGCTTCTTTTTCATTTTCTTCTCAAGTACTCACAAATGAACATCTCTTTATATATAAATTGAAAGATAGAAATATGTAAACATGGAGAGAGTGTGAAAAAAGGAAACCAATCAATTGCGCGCGTCACTTCCAGTTAAAGCTTAATGCATTAACATGCTTCTTCTTTTTATCCTTAAGGCTTTTTATTTGGCTAGTTTTATTTTGTTATTGCATTTAGTAATTATTTTAAATGTTACGTCTGGAGAACATACGTTTGATGTTTCAACGATGTGTTGCGCAATTGCAGACGTATATTCACCATTTGATTTAAAACAGGCGTTTAAGTTATAATGTTCTCTCACTCGCGTAATTAACCGTCTGGTAAATTGGCTTACGTAAGGTGATCGAGAACTTCCGCATTTATATTGGTAAATAATATTTGATGTCCACATTAACGGCTGTTTCTCTTTGATTGCTGGTGACAGCAAGTGTGTTACCCTAAATAACACTCGTAGTTTAGCTGCATCAAATATGCGTGTTAATGCCGCTTCAACTTCCTTTTGTGCTATTCGGGAAACTGCATCCCCCTTAAATGGGATGTTCAGGTATACTGTTTTATTTTCTGGTCCGTAATACGCCTGTTTCTGTTTAATTCCTCTTAATAATTGGTACAATTAATTGTCTAGAATAGCCATTAGACATTAAATCGTTAATTGCTTTATTATATTCGTGTTCTTTTGAATCTTAACTAACATACCTGTCAATTCTTGAAAAGCAGCCACGAACTGTTGATAATTTATATTGAAGCGGTACAAAATTGCCGTAATGCAAATACTGTGCAAAGCAGGTTGGTTTATGGTAAATTGTTCTATTTAATTTATCATCAGTTTCCTTCTTTAATAGTATATCTAAGAAAGGCATGCGATCATCTTTCTCGTGCTCTGACGTACAACCGATATTCTTATGTTTTTTGTTGAAACATTGAAGCAGTGTTCGTGATTGCGAACCTTTCTTAAGGACAAGGAAAATATCATCCACGTAATGTATTTATTGAGCACATTTACTTATGTCACTTCATAATGATATGTTCTCTAGATGACAACACTAGAGATAAGGGGCTCCCCATTGCCACACCAGCAGTCTGTTTATAGATGCTTCCATTAAAACAAAACCGTACGTCTTTCTTGCATAATAAGATAAGCTTGCGTAGAGTGTGACCTGGCACTGGTGATGGTAATATGTCGTGATCTACCGCTTTGACTATAATGTCAATGATTTCATCAATTGGAACATTTGTAAAAAAAGATGTAACATTAAAAGATACCATAATCTTGTTTTTAACATTTATATCTTGAATTATATATATATATATATATATATATATATATATATATATATATATAGATATATAATATGACAAACGGTAATAGCATTAACTAATCAAGAATATTGAATTAAGAAACTTGTCGAAATGATATTTATTAATATATGTGCAATGGGACGTCATTGAAACATCGAGATCAATCACTAAATTTCATTTAAATATAGATATGGCAAGGCCATTGAAAGGAGAGATTTTACTTGTGATGCATTAAAAACAACTCTCTAAAATTTACTGTTCAGCTTCGACATTTGCAACTAAGAAAACTTAATGACGAAAAACACAGAAAGTAATAGAAACTCAAAAACTGCAACTTGATAATGTGGATAAACAGATATCAGCGTCGGATCCTTGTAACAGTATTCGGAATCAACTCAAGATGATTTTGTTCGTGCGTGATGTTAATCGTACGGGCATGAATGCCGTAGACAGGAAATAAGAAACTACAAAACAATTTATTTCATAATGAACAAGCCTTAAATACATGTACTTAGAAACAGGAGTTTCCCAAGTTAAATTATTCCCAATATTTCATGCTGAACTACATATTGTACATAGACAGAAAGTCAGACACAGACGATTCAATTATATAAAATGGAAGCAAATAGAAGGAATCAGAGAATTGCGACACAAAAATAAAACTAGACAGTCTCAGATATCGTTCTTACGAATACTAATGATTATATTAAAGAACTAAGCAATGTTCTTAATGCTGAGCAGAAACTCAAAATATGCCAAGTAAATAAAGACAGGTGGGAAACTATTGAGGATTTAATATGGTGTGCGATTAAAATTGCTCCTGAAGTTATTTAACATAGAAACGATGACGCCAATTCTAATGAAATCGATACCATCATACGTCACCTTAAACAAGCAAAACTAGTCGGCACACAAACGGCTAGAGTGTACGGCATGCCGGGTGTTCACAAAGTAGTTAGATCAAGCAATTTTCCACCATTAAGACCAATAATGTTGACGATCAAGACTTCACGCAACAAAGTTTCTGGGGTATTAAAAGCAATCCTACAACCAAGACAAATTTATATGTAAAACAATTGTGTTCGCGACATCTTTAATTTTGTAAATAAAGGATAATTGCAAAATATCAAGAATAAAAATGTGATTTCGTTCGAAGTCATAAATCTATTTACAAGCCCCGCTGTTAACAAAACCACCGATGTCCTCTATACGCTCAATGAAAGAAACCACCCATCATACCTACATACAAATCATCTACAAGAGATGTTTAATTCAATTTCAAAAGTAAATATTTCACGGTGATGGCGACGCGCAGCCCGTTAGCAAGCCTACATGATATTAAATAGAGCTGGTATAGAGGGGGAACATAACCTAAATAGCTGAACACTTTATTTACAGAAATCACGCTCCAAATCAAACGGATTAGCATGTGGTATTCAAAGCAAACAACGAAAACGAACTACGCACAGTGTAGACTGTTATACGCAACATTCTTGATCCGCAACTAAATAACAATAAGAAGTTCACACAGAAATTGAAAATAACCTGGTGATTTGCATATTTGCGTACGTGCATTTGTACGTGCCTCAGCATGTATGTTTATCAATTCCTGTTGTTGTATCTTATATGTATTTAAAATAAATTTATCCCATTGCTTTGAAAATTATTGACTATATAAAGTACTAAATAACACAGTCAAGTTGAATTCTGACGAAAAGGAAATGGCCTTTTCAAACCGTTTTATATACAAACCATACACGATTTATTTTCAATTCAAATTACAAATGCATACTAATGTCTGAACAAAAATTTATACATCAATTAATGGTTTATTACTGAAGGCAAAATGGATAATATATATATATATATATATATATATATATATATAATATTTTCAAAAGCCACCTAAGCGTTATCCTAGTAAACCCTCAATCTATCAATAAAAGAATAGAAAGATCCTAAAAACCCCTTTCGTATTACAATAAAAATGCCAATTACACAAAAAGGCATACCTACACACGCTCAAAAATCAGCACGCAATTAATCAATAACCGGTAATAGGATTAAATCTGAAACCAGACTTGTCCACTATTACTTAATCAAATGAAATATTGTAATGTGAATTTGAATATCCACGAGAAACACCGGCCATTATCTTCAATAATAATAATAATAAATGGTTTTGTTTCCTAAACTAATCGATATATAATTGCAAGATTGATGCAATTGCTCTTAGTACGAAAAGAAATTAAAATACTGCATGGATTAAATTTAATACAAATTGTAGCCTGTATTCATATAAAGTTATTGAATACAATTAAGGAAACCAAAAGCGTATGATTGAAGTACAAAATTACCAACTGAGAAATATCATAGTAAAATAGAAAAGAAACAAAATAATTGACATAAAAAATTAATGAATAAATAGCTTGGATAATAAACTGATTCAAATATATTTGAATATTATAATTCTATACAAATGCTTTTACTCATCTAATTAGTTAATAGTTCGATAATTCCGTTGCTTTAAAAGAAGCATGTTGCACGACAGGGAATAGATTAATTACCTTTTCTTATGGTGCGACACAATTTTTTGCATCCACTGTCTACCTGATTATTCCAGATATTTCGACTTCCTTTTTCTGAAGTCTTTTTCAATGGAAAGCACATCACACAAACAATTTGAAATTTTAAACTAAATTTTACACTTCACATGTTGATTGTCAAATTGTTTATGTGCGTGCTTTTCAATGAAAAAGAATTCAGACAAAGGAAGTAGGATCTGGAATAATCAGGTAGAAAGTGTATGCAAACACCTTGTGTCGCACCACAAGAAAAAGGTAATTCTATGGCTTTCCGATTATCATACGCTTTATCTAGGTTAGAGTACTTAAAATTGAATTTACTTACGATTATATTCATTATATAAACGATCGAAATAATAAAGAAATCAGTAGCACTGAATATTTCTCGAAACGTATTCAAATACACCTCCCTATTTTTATGTTCGCTATTCTAAGGTTTCTTGTGATCCTCGATTTTAACATACCGATATTCATCCGGTAATGATGATTGTTTTGTTAATTAAGGACATCCCCATAAAAATTTCGTGTCTATTTCTAGTCACTTCCACTAAACATCGCATTAAGTAATAATAATTAACTCGATTTCTCCTTTGAGTTCGTAAATTTGAGTTCACTCATCTGATTAAATATGTTTTAAAATGTAATGATTTATTTATCCAGAGGATTCCAGACATATATATATATATATATATATATATATATGTGTGTGTGTTTGTGTGTGTAGTTTAGTGCACCTTAGCCAATTTGTTCTCTTACTCGGATTATGGCCATGAATATTAAAAAAATTTTAAGCACGTGCAATTGACGGTAGATTTGTATTTTGTGCGAATGTTTAAATAAAATAAAATTGGTGTTTGTTTAGGGTTTTTGTTTTGCTATGTTGTTCGACAACTGGTTAAATACAATGCGATTGGTCTTTACTTCAAGCTCGCAACCTTGATTTAAAGAATTGTTATCACCACCCGCGCAAACTATGAGTATTTCATTGTTGAAAGTTTGCAAACTTGATTTAAAAACGTGCTATCAATATTTTTAATTGCTTAACAAATATATCGGCACAGAATCGAGAACGCAGATTATATTTAAAAAGAATATGGTTAACTATGTATTAGGTGTAACGCAGCTCGAAAAAATTAGTTTAAATGTGACCAGAAGGATAAACCAAACACAGCATGAACGGAGAGTATAATCTCGAGCACATTCGTTTCGTGCTACTGGAGACTCATCAGTAGGATCCAGTATTACGCCTTTAACCCACTATAAATTTTGGTGAGGAATATTGGTAAATAGCATTGGGTAAACCTGGAGTAGTGTAGCTAACTTCATAAAAAGACTTCGACAAAGCGAATTAAATGCCAATTCAATATAACAATATATATATATGTGTATACCAAGTCTGTGTAGGGTACCAAAAACTATGGCTAGTGTGTCAGTAAACGATAACAAAATTATGGAACTATTTCTGAACACATTCTACTTCAGCAAACCCATACATTCTGGACTTTATCAATATAAGCTATCACATTTCGCGGTAATCATGATATCATACAATTAAATATACAACAGTTTGTGGCGAAGAGCTAATATATATGCAATTGGGTATTAGGTGTTGCGCACCTAGTAACAAATTATATTAAATAGTATGTACAATATACATCCTAAGTTTTCGATCAACTTACGTAGGTCGATCGCCCTGATGGGCACTTACTCGAATGAGAGAACATTTCAACTTCAACGCTTGTTTTAAATTAAACTGTGAATACACATTAGAAATTGCTTAATACGTCGTCAAAAACTCACACGTATGTTCGCCAGACGTAGCATTAAAGATAAATACTAACTGCAATAACAGAACGGAGTTGGCCATATACGAAGCTTTATGGATAAAAAAACTGCAGCCGGATTTATGCAAGTAAGAGAAGCATGCTCAGGCATTAGGCATGAACTGGAGGTGATGCAAGAAATTGATTTGTTGTTCTCATATTTACACTCCCCATGTTTACATTTATAATTTTTGTTTGGCCTTTCAATTTATGTATAAGAAGATGTTCATTTTTAGATACTTGAGATGAAAATGGGAATCTGATAAAATTTATTTTTCATTTTGCATATGGAAAGAGTACTACATTGAATCCTCGTTTATCGCGGTAGATAGGTTCCAAGATCGGCCGTGATAACTGAAATTCCGCGAAGTAGTTACAACCTATTTACAGTACTTATTTAAAATGTATTCGGACTTTTAAAATCCTCCCTTTAAATTCAGTTATCAAACCACTAATTACATAACACGTATGTATAGTACCCTAATCTAAAAAATCAATCACAGGCAAGATTACAAAACTTGGGAGCTTATTCGTCATCATTAACCATTGGAATAAATCACAGACCGTCTTCACAGATCGTACTTCCTCACCGAGCTGCAACGCTTTGTGTTTTATTAACAATAGGATAGTAAGGACAAGGGTACAGAACTGTTGTTCGCAAGTTTCTTATTTAGTCATTTTAGTTACAAATTCAAATACAATGTATGTACATGTTTTATACTATGTTATGCTTGCTTTTTTTTCGTAGACTAGGAAATACTATTTTTTAATTAGGTTTTAAAGGAATTAGCAAAATATTTTGGGTTTTCATATATCGCGACTATTTTCTACATTACCGGAAAGTTCGCGAAATATTTTATTATTTTCTCATATAATAATATGAAAAAAATCCGGAATGTCGTGATTCCGCGACAAGCGATTCACGAAGTAGAGAGGGTTCATTGAATGTATGTATATAAACTTCATCATAGTTAATTTCAATACCGTCCTGTTCTGATGATGACTGTGAAAGTTTGAAACGCGTCAAAATGTATAATTAACGGCAGTGTTTCCTCGTTTCGCGTGTTATTTAAAAATGAAATGTGTTTATTTCGTGTCCGCAACCCTGATTAAAACCAGCGTAATCAATAATTGAACGACATAAATTCTTTGTTTACCTAAGGAAGGAATTTCACATTTAAAAGCGTATGTGCCATGCAATTACTTTTACTTATTGCATTAAAAATCATTAAGGTACATTCGGTATGGAATGCAATGTTTCTTAAATTGTAGAAAATTATCAAAATTCGCATTTATATTATCGTTAAAAGTTTATTTTCATGATCATTATATAGTAGATTTAGAAAATACGTTGGAGGACCAAATAGTCTCCTTATCTACAACAAAACAGAAGATCAATGCGCATACAAAAAGCACACAATTATATTTAGTAAATGTACACAATTATTCCGTTAGTTCAATCGCAAGTGTCGCAGCTCAAGTTATCTACAATGCGTAATTCCTTGTCAAATCTAGCTATGAAAAACTTTCGGTATTCTGCTAGTTCTTTCGTAAGATGCTTGTAAAAAAATTTGGCTATTGTGGAAGTTTAATCCACTTTTCCGGCTGTGTTAAGTACGAAATGCGTGCGCATTAGCTTTTCAATTAACTAATCTAATATTAGATAGTTTCAACGGATTACTGATTCCACGCAGTCAAGCAGAGATCTGGTTAAAAAATTGGTCCTTCTTAACCGCGAATGATCCACATGATTTTATGAAAAGTGATAATGCCAAAACGTTTATCAATTCAGATTAATAATATCAAAAATGACAGGACTAAAATAAATTAGACACGAAAAGTTGGTTTGATTCCAACTATTTGTTATATATGCAAATCATACTCGATGTACAATCGAAAAACTGAACAATTCAATCAAAATAAGGTGTGGAAAAATATTTTCCAACCCCACACTTAAGTACATATGTACGGCAGGAGAATAATATTTTTAATATATTTTATTAAATAAACGCTTTTAACATTATAAATATATCGTATTTTTAGGAAAAATAACCAAATCACCGAGAGTCTGCTTATTGCGAATAAATAGCCAAATTATTTCGTGAAAACGTAACACTGTAATCAAATATATTCGCTGATACATTTCATGAGCCTACATTTAATTGAATGAGTGTGAACTAGTCTTAATTCGAGATTCATTTGTATTTTATATGCAGCAGGCATATCAGTGTTCTTTAGTTAAATACGTGTTGACTTGCCAGGAGGATTCTGCAGAAATGCTTGAGATCCAGTTACTTTTCTATTTATGAAATTACTTTTTTGGCTAATTTAGAAACGGATGATTGTTATTTTTATATTGTCTGTCATGTGACAGTTTTTTGTGCAACTCTGATAACAAGGCATGTTGTGTAACTTGCGGTATAAATTGATCTTCCAGTTGATACTAAAGTCGTTTGTTCAGATGCTTCTACACCATTTTGTGCTAATCCCGTCGAATACTTGATGATGCTGGTTCGAAAGGCTTAAATATTAATGACAGACTTGTTGATATGTGGCCAGTTTAATACAATATAACAAAGGTTACACCATTCTATATACTGTTCTGCTGCTTGTTGTGTGATATAAAGGTCTTCGAGGATGTAAAATAATTTTGCGAATACTAAATATAGACTTGAGAAATCTATTAATTTGACCGTTCCACATTTCAAAAATATGCTCCGAAATTAACTATTAGGTATTGCATATTTAATGAAATATTATATATAAAATGAGGAAAGTATATAACAAAGTCACCATAAAAGGCATAATCTAAAGTACACAGGTTTCGTGTTTTCAGGCGACTCATCAGTAGGAGCTGGTACTATGCCCCATACCTAATATGTATTCGGTTAAGATATGCAGGACAGGGAACATCGCAATCCCCTATAGGTAAGGAATTTTTACAGTAATAGTCTAGTCAAAATAAAGTCTTCGTAAATGCGACTTCAGAGCAACTTTCAATGCATTATATATACCTTACCTTACTCAACTGATAAGTCTCCAATGAGCACGATATGCATATTTACATTAGATTTTACTGTTTGTTCAATCTCACTCTCGCACCTTTTCCTGGTCCTCTTTAAACAAATTTGTTACTGAGTATACAGTACTCAGTAAATAATTGAACAATTACCAGTTCTCCTTACAGGAATATATAACTGTTATACTCCGAATGTGTTGATTTCCTGACTGCAATAGGCCCTATTCTCAATTTATTCGATGATTGTTGGTGGGTTAATTTCATCAATTTCATTTTTTGCATGCTAACACGAATATATATAAATTTGTAAACAATAGCGTATTTGGCATTCAGCTATGTGATCCAATGGGCGTTGAATGGTGACGCTATATTTCTCATAATGGAAATGTGCTCTCGTAAAATTTTCCTGACGCGTAATCATTTAAATTTGTAGATCGCCTATAAATATTAAGTTTAGTAAGGCATTCTTTTGGTATTTTCTATAACACGAACCGCTTATGGTTTGATGCTCTCTGCCATTAACAACTCCGGTTAATTATTCATTAGAACAATATACACAGAAATCCAATATCCTTTTGTTTAAATCACATATTCATCGCTCGGTCTATTAGATGATTTATTATGTCTCTCTAGAAAAATATCGGTGATTGTATTGTCCGCGGAAAATAAATTTTCTGTATTCGGCCAATGACAAAATACAAATATTTCTCGTGTTATTCAGATACCTTAAAAGGGAAAGGTCTTATTTAT
Organism: Eudiplozoon nipponicum; assembly: GCA_029291075.1. NCBI lineage: Eukaryota > Metazoa > Platyhelminthes > Monogenea > Mazocraeidea > Diplozoidae > Eudiplozoon > Eudiplozoon nipponicum. Next base: position 61,298 of record JAQBSW010003841.1, on the reverse strand, counting down.
TTATCCTCAAAAATGAAATTAGTTTTTGGAGCTACTTCATTCACTCATTTCAGAGTTGTTTGTGGGATGAAACGCAGAAAACTACTCGCATAAATTTGAATGTGTATTGGTTAATTATATTTGTCAGACTCGTTTGCTCAAGGTGGTACAAAAATTAACCAGAAAAGAAAATATTCAACATTCACAGCTACACCAATGATCTAGCAGACAGAATGACATGCATATGTAAATTCAACATTTTTAGTAATATGAGATCCTGGAGATCATTAATGTTTCAATAAAGTATATGGAATTTTATTTTCTTTTAAACAGAGGTGAAAAATCATTCGTGACCGTTACAATGTCACGGATATTTGTCTCGTGTAATTTGTTCGACAGCTCGAAATAGTCAATTATGGTTGATGTATTAACTCATCTTTTATTGGTTTTAATATTTTGCAGAGAATCTTCGCTGTTCTGCGTTTACCATTGACATAATAGGATACATTAGACTAGTTTATTAGTTCATGGAAGCTTTATAAGTTAGTCGTATAGTCCTGTGGTAATACTATGACTGGTTTCACTTTGTGAAGTTATTTTAAATATTTTTTATTTGTTTACCGCATTAGAGATGTGAAAAATTATTTATTATCCAGTTTATGGACGTACAATAAGCAACAGCGTCATTTTTATTAAATATTGATTCATATTCAGGTGTTTATTCATATGGTCCAATCAGTTTAAATTCATGAGTTCATCATTATTTATCTTTTCAATGAGTTTACTGCTGTCGGAATTCTTTATTTATTGTAATATTACTCCCTATTTCTGCTTGAAGTCCATGTCGCTGAATCTCGTACTCTATACACAAGTTAAAAGACTTCAACTGAAACAAGGAGCTATTCAATATGTCAACACTTAGTTAATATTATTCAAAAGCACACATACATATGAACCATTAAAGTAGTCTAAAATTGTCTACCTAATTAAATGCCAAAGGACGAGCAAGGACCAATTGAATTGATTTTCCTTACTTCCTTCAACATAAGATATTTAGGCTTCATTTAAATATGATTTGAATGGCTGAATTCTCTTATAACCGCCCGTTTCGATTCCTTCGATATATATATATATATATATATATATATATATATATATATATATATATATATATATATATATATATATATATATATATTCTATAATTAGGAAAACACAAATAACAAAGTGGATAAAGGCCATTTATTTCGTGAATACTAATCATCTCTTATATAATCATACATATTTATACATTTTGCGTTTTCAATTGATTATGCTAGTGGTAACAAATCTGACTCGTTATTACTGCTGTTTCTTGTTTTGACTAGTTGGTGAGTGTATTTGCGTTTGTGTTGTGTTGTGTATGCGTGTTTGTATGTAAAGGTCATTCTCGCAGTATTGCGAAGTGATGTCTGAGATCTTGTCATTATTGTTTTGGTATCTTGAGAGTTAGCCATTTGTGCACATTGTTCACTGTTACATGTACAAGTGCTATTTTTCCCAGTATAGTTGATCGTTTCACCTCGCTGCGCAAGATTGCTATTTTCGATTGGTGAAAGTAGATTTTCCGGACAATACATTCATTACAACAGTAGTGTGCCAAAATCCCACAAAAGAAACTTAGTAAACAACCTAGCAAACAGAATCAGGAAGATCTGCTCTAAAAACAAGATTGAGGAAGAACTGGGCTACCTGAGGAAAATTTTGCTAATGAACAACTACCCAGAGCGGTTCATTGATGTCAACATCAGACCACGGCAGATTCGTACTAGAGAGGATACCGGCAAGCAGGTTTTCCTGAACTTACCATTTAGAGGCGACATACCAGCCTCAATAATTGCACGGCGGCTGAATAGAATAACCAAGGACAACTTTCCCAGTGTTAAAGTTAATATGACATTCAGTACACAGAGAATCATGAGGTTGGATGCCAAAGATCAATTGCCAATTCTCTCCAAATCATTCATAGTCTACAAATTCTCATGTATGTGTGGTAGCACATATATCGGACGTACGAAGAAGCAATTGATAAGCAGAATCCAGCAACATTTGCCACAGAAATTGATTAACAAAGGCTTGCCACCGTCAGGAAAATCAGCTATTTCCGATCATATATTGGCAACAGGGCACCCTGTCAATTCGACCAATTTCACAATTTTACATAAAGCAAAATCCCAAAAATTATAATTTATCTACGAAGCACTTTACATAAAACAACAAGCACCTGACCTTAACATTCAAAAGATTCATCAACATGATATCCTTATCGACTGGCCAAGAATAACAAAATTCAACAACAATCTACTAGTATCCAGCCAAGAACCATTAGGCCCTCTACTAGAATCAACAAACGTACAATCGGACTGGCAACAATGTGAAGTGGAAATAACAGAGGCGCATAGGATGACAGAAGTCTCCAAACAATGTGAGCGTTTAACATTGCAATCAACATTAGCGTTGTTACCAAGCGAAAATAGCAATCTTGCGCAGCGGGGTGAAACGATCAACTGTACTGGGAAAAATAGCACTTGTACATGTAACAGTGAACAATGTGCACAAATGGCTAACTCTCAAGATACCAAAACAATAATGACAAGATCTCAGACATCACTTCGCAATACTGCGAGAATGACCTTTACATACAAACACGCATACACAACACAAACACAAACGCATACACACTCACCAACTAGTCAAAACAAGAAACAACAGTAATAACGAGTCAGATTTGTTACCAATAGCATAATCAATTGAAAACCCAAAATGTATAAATATGTATGATTGTATAAGAGATGTTTAGTATTCACGAAATAAATGGCCTTTATCCACTTTGTTATTTATGTGTTGTTTTCCTAATTATAAGAATACTGTGTTAATTAAAACGGCATGGATATCATAAAGAATATATATATATATATATATATATATATATATATATATATATATATATATATATATATATATATATTCACAGGTGTTATTTGCTTACAGATGACGGGAACAACTTTCAATACAATTTAATAATAATTGATTGCGCGGGTGGTGGTAACAATTGTTTAAATCAATTTTGCGAGCTCGAAGTAAGCGCCAATCCCATTGTATTTAACCAGTCGTCGAACAACCTAACAAAACTGACTATTCTTCGTACTCGAGCATGAATATGACATACTTGAAATTGATGTCTTCTTTTTATTGAACCGTCACGGGACAAATTCAACCAAGCTAAAGTATAATTCGAGCGGAAAAACTACAAGTTCTGGAGCTTATCGGTAATTATACAATAGAAATGCCTAATATTTGGTCAATAATTAAACGGAACTTCGTTTCGATTTTTGTGCTTAACAAAATAAATCACAATTAATTATCGAGAATTTCCCAGTAAATTAAACAGTTCAAAGGGAACATCTGACAGACAGCAATCTAGAAAATATTAAATTTATCGACTATATTCCAATATGAACTAGAGCGGCTTCTTGTTTCCATTTTTTATTGAGACAAACAGATACTTCACAGTATACTTATCTGCTCACAGACGTGACCATCTAAACGAAGACGAAGAGCTTTCATCCTTTTTGTGAGAACATACATCTGTATTAAGGGAACTACAAAAATGTTACACCTATAGAATAGGAATTTCGAGTGAAATAGTCAACTTCCTGCATCTTTTATGCACTAAACAGCATAATCAATCCTTTAAATCAAGTTTGCGTGCTTGAAATAAACACGTCCCATTTTATTTAACCAGACGTTGAACAACATAACAAAACTACCGCCAGTCGCAACAAACTGAAGCGTTTCGATCTTCCATCATCAACAGAGTACGACGACAAACTGATTAGCATTGCATATATATGGAAATCAATATTAGATATGCGGCTCTCACCTCTAGCAGTCTTGCATACATTGAACTTGACTGGAAATGTCGGCTGCACAATTTCTGTGCAGTCACGAACATTAACCGTTTGCAGCTTTCGCCACATATACATATATAGACAATACAATTAAACAATAATTGATTGCGCGGGTGTTGGTAACAATTCTTTAAATCAAGTTTGCGAGCTTGAAGTAAACACCAATCCCATTGTATTTAACCAGTCGTCGAACAACATAACAAAATCTACCGCCAGCCGCAACGCACTGACGCGTTTCGACCTTCCATGATCATCATCAGAGTACGACGGCAAACTGACTAGCGAGGATCAAACTGCATTGCATATATATGGAAAGCAAAGTAACATATGTGGCTCTCACCACTAGTAGTTTGCGTACATTGTACGTGACTTTGAATTCTTATTTGTTGTTGACTATGGCATTTGATATTTATACATTCTAATTCGTTGAACTTTTGTTCCTGTTATTTTTTTACCTAAATTCAGCACGCATGTAATATATATTAAATAACGTCAAAATCCATAACTAAATAATTCTTTTTTTATAATAATCCTTGCGAACTATGACAGATAATTAAGTCTAAATTGAACACATATTTAAACTGGATTACATAAATTATTTTATAAATTACCACATTTTCACTTTAAAATTAGCAACCTGCTACATTTAAACGGCTAATCAACCTGGATTGCGAAATATTAATATTTTAAAATTTACCACATAAATAATAAATCCGTGCATTAGAGGAAATTTTCAAATCCTCATCTACAAGTAAAATGAAATGCAGAGATTTGACAAAACCTATCGAGATTTATTAAGATTTCCTCACTATTACAGAATATAATTACCAAAACTGATGTTTCAACGAATCCAGCGTATACAATCACATTCTGGAATGCCGCTTGCGCTTGATAATTGACTGACAAACGAGGTGATTCTGAAATATAGCCGGCAAGCCAATTAAGCAGACCGGCGCTTTTGTGGCCGGTAATAAATATTCGCGATATATGTCAGTCGATTTTGCCAGGCAAAATACTCACTAACCAAATACGTCCTCCCATGAATACTTGTTAAATAAGGACTATAATAGTTGGCTACCATGTACAATAGGATGCTTTTAAATCAAAGAATTGCTATATGAAGCTCAACCTCGTTGTTAGACTGTATCTCATTATCTCATTACATGGTCCTAGCTTTCCAAAAATTGGTATTATGTTCACCGTCCTCATTTTTATTCCGGCTACTTCGAAGTCCAAATCTGGATACCTTCAGCATAAGTTAACTCATCTTAGCAAGAAATTCAAAATTTATTAAGTCTCGTATTTCATTTTCACAAAATAAATATCCTACAAATTCGATCTTAAATATATATATCATTTGTTCCCACGTATGATCTTAAAAACATTATGTATTGTGCATTAGCAGATTCGCTCTTACTCATCAACTGAATTACTAGTAAATAAATCGCAAGAAAAAAGTTTGTCTAGACATGAAAACAAATCAAAAAATTATTAGCCCAATGTTCAAATATAAAAAAAACATTACATTCACCATTATGGAATAATAGATTTCTAGATCAGATCAATTCATTTTCCTTCGTTTCTCCAGTAAAAAAGTTGTTATGGTGGTGCCCAAACGCGTCTGTAGAATAAAAACTGTTTTCGAAAACTTAAATGTGAAAAAAATTCAATGTATCTAAACAGACACACACAACATAACAAAACAATCGTCAATCACATGCCCTGACACGCTTCGATCTTTCATGACCATTATCAGAGACCGACTCCAAACTAGCGAGGATCAACCTTCAATGCAGATATAGGCAAATTGACATAAGATATGCGACTCTCACTTCCATTAGTCTCGCATAAATCTTATCTGACCGTAAATGCCAGCTATATAATTTCCACGCAATCACAAACATTAAATTTTGCAGCATTCTACACAAGTATATAGTTTATACAATAAACCAATCATTGATTGCGTGAGTGGTGATAATATTTATTTTAATCAACCACCGATCCAATTGCATTTAAGCAGTCGCAGAAAATATAAAAACAACCATCAGTTTTACGTATTGGCGTGTTACGATCTTCAACGACCATCATCAGAGCACAAGGGTCATCTCACAAGCGAAGATCAAACTGCAATGCACATACAAGAAAAGCAAAATTAAACATGCGATTTTCACTTTTAATAGACTCTATGAGTGAGACGCATATCTAATTCTGATTTCCTTGTATATTGCGTTTTCATCATCACTAGTCAATTTGCTATCGCTCTCTCGTGATGAGCATGTAAGGTTGAAACACATCAATACGCGTGACTGACGGCAGTGTACTATGGTATATGACTGTATTTAAGTTTATATTGAGCTCACAAACTTTACTTAAAGAATTTTTATCAAAATTCGCGCTATCGACGATTGTTTATTTGAACCACATTTTTCTATTACGTTTTGTATGTCTAATAACAAATTAGTTCAAATGGAAGTATATACCGAAGTCAACTTGACCAAAAGTGTAATCTGTTGTAGAATGTCGGATCAGCTCCCACTTAGCATAAGACACATTTTTAATGGAGAAAATATCTTTCATTCACGCCGACTTCCGTATATACTTCACGCCCAATTTTAATATATTTTATACCAGACACACGATACCTAATACATAATTTCAAATATGTTAGGCCACTGCAACAAGCAATATATATATATATATATATATATATATATATATATATATATATATATATGCTTCACATATTTAAAAACTTATTATTCTACAAAGATTTCGTTATTGTGATCAAGTATTTTGGTATTTATCTATAGAAAATGTAAGACTCTGAGCAGCCATATTAAATGTGCACAAAACAGGCGGTTAAAATATATCTGGAAAATAGGGCTTCCTATTCCGATTTCTTAGCTAGTTTGATAAGTGATATGATATTCCTTTATAATTTAACTATACTGCACATTAATGTATTAATAGGTACATTAGGCATTAACTTTTTGCCCCAACTGTTTGGGCATATTTCAATTTAAATAATAGTGCAACATCATATTCTCCCTAATTAAGATTTGAATAAATTAATAAGTCACATGTTTACCATTACAAGGCCAGTAGAGTAGTTGGAAAAAAACCCTTACTCTCTTTTTTAATCTGTTCTAAAATAAATTTTAAATTTTATTCCTTAAATAAAAATGTAATTAATAAAAGAATATCAGATGTAAGTATAGTTGAGGCAGCGCAGCTAGACAGCCCTGAAGGTCGTGTTTAGCAAAACAATTTTCATTTATTAAATGATGAATTGGTTACACGTGACATATTAATTAAGTAGTTAATTAATGAATAAAAAGTGTAAACATTATGAGCACGAAATTGGATCATATTGGTCGCAGCAGGATAGACTAAAATGGATTGTGCATTAGGTGTTGCGCATCCAGGAACAAATTAGTTCAAACACGATCAAAAGGATAAATACATGGCAGCATGAATGAAGCTTATAATCTCATTTGCACATTTGTTTCATGCTAACTAGTGACACGCCAGAAGGAGCTGGTACTGCGCCCAATACCCACTATATATTTTGGTTAGGAATATGGAAAAATTGTATGCGAATGTGTAAACCTGCAGTAGTGAAGCTAAATTCATATAAAATCTACGACAACGCAATTACCAAGGCAACTCCCAATATATATATATATATATATATATATATATATATATATATATATATATATATATACCGATTCTGTTCTCCGAAGCACAGTGGCTAAAAGTAAAATATTTCGGCGAAACTGCATTAATCGAAACTAACACAGGTAGTTTTCCAGTAGTGAATGTTTAAATCACTAATAGTTTTAAAATCAAACGAGTAGTTAGAGGTGAAATTTTGGAAGACTATATTCTCAATCATAGATAAGCCACTAATTGAATAATAAGCCCACAAATGAGACATTCTTAATCCGGTGTTCTTAAACTTTTATTGGGGCCAGCTTCAGTTTTCCAATTCACGCAAGTCTTCCTGGCATTTGCTAATGCAGCATTCAAAATCGAACCTAACGATATTTCTTGACCTTAAGCTCTTCATCCCCTTGTCCGCTTTTATGTACCTCAAATTAGGATTAAATTTTCTCACGACATCCGTAATTGTTGCTTCTATTAAACAAAGAGGATAACCGTTAGCCTTGAATATATCGAGTAGTTTACCTAATTCTAACTTCCCATACTTGACATCTGTTAATTTGACGCTTTTAAATGTTAATGACTTTATGATATCGATTTTCATACGATACGGGTGATTGTACTTGAAATTAAGAAGGATTCCGGAATAAGTTTCCTTCCTATAAACATCTCTTTTTAATTTCTGATCATTTCCAATTGATTTTACATCCAAAAATGGTAATTCACCTGACGATTCTCTTTCTAGAGTAAATTGATGTTCGATCATTCGATTACCCAAATTTAAGAAATTTATCTTTTCATTATATTAAGAGGGTTCAAGTTGAATACTTAACCGTGGTTTATACATGCCTATTCTTCATGAAAGATCAGTTAGAAATAAGGTACATACAGAGGCTGTCAAAACGGCACAACTTCCTCAAGACAAGGATTGTGTGAAATTTGAATTAGACGTTGCCTCAATGTTTTTAACACAACAAGAAGATAAAGTTAAGACAAACTATGAAATTAAACGTCTCAAATAGGATTTAGTATCAAATCATGTTATACGTCTACAAGCGGATAAGGGGATCTACAGTTCTGATAAATCAATCCGATTATAATAATAAAATTTTAGAATAGTTAAGTAATGCAGATGCATACACAAAAATAACCAAAGACCCCACGGATAGGTTACAAAGGCAAGCAAAATTATTAAGCAAAAATATGATTGCTAGTGATGAATTGGATTCGACGCATGGTAACACTCTCATACAAAGAGAGTGTATGTTTTGGCTAAAGTGCACAAGCTTGGTAATCCATAACGAATTATTGTGAATGTCCAATGTAGCATATATATGTACACGAATATACCAGTACCTCAGGCATTGGATTGTTTTATAGTTGATCACACCTTAATATTAGTAGGAAGTAACGATTGGAAACGTCATGGAGATGATGTGTATATGTATGCCCTCTAGTTATTTTAATTTAGAAAAGAATTTTATAAACAAATTCGAGGTGTTCCAATGGGACAACCTCTGTTGGTCCCAATAGCAAATATCTTTATGCATTACTTGGAAAATAATCTCTTAGATAAAACTCCACTGAAATCAAAATTTTACCTACGTTTCTTGGATGATATATTAATGATCAGGAACAATGGTGATAATGAAAAGATAAATTTCTTAAATGTAGCTAAACGAATGACCGAAATACAATTTACTCAGGAAAGAGAATCGTCAGGTGAATTACTATTTTTGGATGTCAAATTAATTAGAGATGGTCGGAAACTAGAGAGAGACGTTTACAGGAAGGAAACTTATTCCGGAATCCTTCTTAATTTAAAGTCCAATCCCCAGTATCGTATGAAAATCGGTATCATAAATTCATTAACATTTAGAAGTCTCAGATTAACAGATATCAAGCATAGGAATTTAGAATTAGGTAGACTACGCTTTATATTCCAGGCTAACGATTATCCTCTTCTTTTAATAGATGCAACAATGACGGATGTCGTAAGAAAATTTAATCCTAATTTGAGGTACATAAAAGCGGACAAGGGGAAGGAAGAACCTAAGGTCATGAAAAATCGTTAGGTTCGATTTGGAATACCGCATTAGCAAAGGGCAGGAAAAGACGATTGCGTGGATTGGAACCTGAAGCTGGCCCCAATAAAAGATTTAGAACATCGGATTAAGATTGACCTATTAGTGGGCTGATTATTCAATTAGTGGCTAATCTATGATTGAGAATGTAGTCTTCCAAAATTTTACCTATAACTACTCGTTTGATGTTAAAACTATTAGTGATTTGAACGTTTAATTATATGTCTTGCAACCCTCATTCTAATAATACAGCATTTCAAATGTTTAAAATTAATAATTTGTCTGACGCGTGCAAAGGGTAAATTAATGTCTATTGACTGCAGGTTCATTTAGATGTATGTACATCTGTATCAATTATAGTTAACTGAATCTCTTTATTTATGTATGCACATACACATGCACATGCGGGACCTGCACCTATTTAATGTTATTCCATTAACTGTTATTATCATATCTATCCTGAGTACATCCTGAGTAATTTGAATTTAAATTTAACACATTCATTGGTCATTTAGATTTCTAATTTTATCACTTATAATGGCGTGTTTATGACTAGAGTTTCTGAATTATTGGTCTCCCCCCACCAGAAAATGTGAGGGTAATCTCAGTTACGTCATTTTACATGGAGTGCATAAAACAAATTGTCTAACGCATGCAAATGGTAAATTCTTATTGAGCCACTCTAGTCTCACTTAGATGAATATAGAAGCTACGGAAATGCACATACACACATGTGACACGCGACTATCCAGTGAAAGATCAGTCTGAAGTATAAATAGTATAGCCAGAAGAAATACCATGCTTGCTTTATTAGTTTGGTTTTTTAAAACTAGTGAGAATAAACCAACTGAAGAAGGCCGCCGATAAAGTCAGCTGAAATATTTTGTTGAAGAAAGAATACAACTGGAAAACAACCGGTGTTAGTCAAATGGCAGATCAGGTAATAAACAGTGACTAACTGTTTTACATTTAATTGAATAATGTCATGATTAAAGCAAAATGTGATAACTTAGAGCGATCAAGGCCAGAATGTATGGATTTGCTGTAGGTGTACAAAAGTAATTGCTATTTTCAATAACGATAAGGAGACCATGAAATTCATTTTGTTGGTTCCGTGTACCGATTCGACAAACATATTCTTGGTACTTTGTAATATTACGGCAACCATAGAGTTGGTATCAGGTACTTACACAACAGCCGTAGTGTTGGTACCATTTACATAGCATTAGTGCGTGTACAACTGTCAAAACAGTTACAATTTTATGATTTTCATTCTAATTAATGCTGTAGTTGTTTTAATTTATTGATGGAAATAAGAAAATTATAGGACGTTCTTAATGTGTTCAATTACGATAAAAATATATTAAATAATTTTCCTCTTTGTACAAATATTATGGAGGATAAAATGTATTGACATTGTTCTTTATGTATCTGTGACGTGAAAAATGTGAAGATAAATATTGTCCTGGCGATAAAATGCACACGTGTTCATCTATATATAACGAAAATGGAAAACATTAGAATTTAGGAACACACATTATTCTAGAAGAAGAATAAGTTGTTTTTATCCTGGCAAGCCTAACTGAAAATCGTATTCTATTGTGTGTTTAAAGTTGTAACCAATTTAGAATAAACAGCTCCTATACAGCGTAAATAGAAGCATGTAACGTAATTTATAATAATACCAAATATGAACATGTAAAGATTAAGCAAGCCATACAATAATGGTGTTTAAATTTACACACAAAAGAGAACTCCAGTAATATAAATTTAAATAAATTGATTTATTAATTACTAGATACACACTCGGTAATTGCATCAATGTTTTTTGTGATAAAGTTAAATAGCACATGGAATCCTGACTGTTCCATAGGTTTCTTCAAAGCCGAAATGCACCTTGAGATAAGATCGGTGTTATCAAATCTAAAATCAGTTTAAGAAAGGCAACAAATAATAAATATTATAAGAATTAATAGGCAGACTTCAGAGAATTTCAAAAAAAATCATTACTATTCGCTTACGGTAAACTTGTTTCATGATAATGAAAAAACAAATTATTGACTTTTACTAAAACATTAAGCTCATATAGTTAGAAAATATGGTCATAATGTATAGCGAAATAACTGCCACGGAAATGGCCTCTGACATTATTGCAACAATTGGCAGATTGTCTGTAAATTGCACGGGCCTCTCAATTGGACTACTTCTGTTTCGCGATTACAACATATTTTGCTACGCCAAAGTGTTCGCAATGTAATGAGTGTGCGCTGTTTTGCTCAAGTTACTGATATCACAGGCAGTAGTGTCTGGCGACAAGAGCGTTTGCTAAACGTTTGTGGGTTATGCAATTTATTGGCATTGCCTCCTAAACCTGAAGAGCTGCAAGCAAACACGGCATTCTAAGGTAGTGCTCCAGCTGGAACAAAAGCAGATAAATAACCAGGTGTTATGTGGATGAAACATTGAATAGCAGACAAAAAGAACATGTCAGCTCATGAATTTGGACCTTTTGTTAATAGATTTGGACGTACGTTTTCAGTGGCCAGCTTGAAAAGAGCAGAGGCGTTGTTTCATAAGGTTGGTCACACATTAGCAGTAGTTTTTTCTTATCATCAATGATCCCAAAGTATAGAGGGGTACTGAAAATATCGCCGATGTGTAGACTAAACTTGTATCTCAGTAAAGCAAACAAGAGAGCTCATAGGGCTTTACCTAACTTGTTCCAGACAAGATTTTCAAATACTAATCAGTCAGTGGGTCTCAACAGATATCAATCAACCCGGTGACCTAGAGATACAATGGGGAAAACGCGGCGAAAATACGAAGGTCATAGCAAAACACAATCATTAATTTTGTATCAAAAAAAATCTTTACGTTCGTTTAAGAAACATTTAGGTCTGAACTGTATCAGATAGACCACAATTAATCTCAAATTACGGTTATTTTTAACCCATCGCTGTTCTAGTAACAGCATACCTTCAAGGCAACAACGAGGCCTGCATACGAATTAAGAAGAGATCAATAGAAGATGTATGCCATATCACGTATGGTTTCCAACCATGAACTATGATCAACACTCTAATCACATCCTGGAGGCCATTTCGATTTTATATTAGCAGTCGTGTCGATCAAGGATGTCCACTTTCCCCATTTCGATTAATTTTGTAACAGATGCCATTTTGAATTATATTGTCCAATATGTTCAAGATGCAGACGTCGAAGATGTCACCAGCGGTAGATTAGCCGATATTGCTTACTTTTACTTTACTGCGGCTGACTCCTTTTGGAGGAAAAGCCGGCTCCACATTTATGGAGTTTCTTGGGAATTTGGTACAAGTGGTGTCCCCTCACCACTCAGCTTTTTGATCGAGGACGATATTGACTATGCAGACGATACTGTATTACTATACAACGACTGATATTCAGCCCAGACCACTATCAATAAATTAACTTTCGTCATTTCATTTTAAAATATGAGTTTCGAATCTTCTAAATGTAAGATAATTCTGCAGGATCACACATCACTTACAAAGAATTAGTATAGGTAATATAGCACATGAAAACACCTATTCAACTATATATATATATATATATATATATATATATATACATATATATATATATAAGTATAAAACCATCCTCATTAGGAATGGGCAACCTAGTGCCCTATTAGTCCACATATAACCATGAACAAAAAAGTGGTTATTATGAACGAAGATGAAGCCTTCGGAAGAATGGAACGAATCCGCAACCAGCCAAGACAAATACGATGCGTAATTGGAGATGGAGATCAATCGGATCTTTGCGAAACTGGTAATGCAAAGCGACAACCCGCGAACGAAAATCGCGGAAAGTCAGCATATGAAACTCACACTGCGCAAGCATTCAAAAGATATCAGAGAAATAGTTGTCTTATTCCATAGTGGTTTGCACAATTGTTCTTAGTTTGCAGTAATAAGACAAAAATATTTCGAAATATCGGCAGAATCCGATTTGGTAGATTTTACCAGCCAGCCTAGATGAACTAACTTGCTCAGAACTGGAAGTACAGCGCCATTGATATAGGTGTAATTGTCGCGGAGAGAAAATAATGCAATTAAACCGAAATAATCGGATAGTGCAACCATATCGCATCAATCTAGACACGACACAACTACTTTAAATTTACTGCAAATCAAGATAATTGAACTGCTCAAATTACAGAATAGATTTTCTTTATTTTTATTGGTGAAAAATACCAAAACATAATGCAGAAAATTCACTTACTCAGTCATCTCGTTTGATTCCCACGCAATAATTTGTCTTATAAGGCCAGGATCGATTAAAACGTTATCCTCCATATTCCCCTCAGAACAAAGAATACTTGACAGAACATTACGAATATTATACCATTCGCCTGAAATCTGTTCTAGTAATGACTCCAACTGAATAGGCAATCTGCAGTTTACCAGTTGAATCAAGTCAGAAGCTTGCCGACAATAGCTGTTTTTGTTACCGCAACAAAAGGATAATGGGAGTGTGTCAAATTGAACAATTAACAAAGCAAACACTAGTCGTGTGGAACGGAGGTGTGTGTCTTCCACATTTTCCACGCTTGTTTTAGATTTTAAGGAGTCAATAAGCCAAAATACGATAAGACGAAGGCAAATAAATAAAATATAATTACAATCGACAGGCAAAAAAACTACCGAGTAGTCTGCAGATTTCACTAATTTTGCATTAGAACACCGTTTGTGAAGTGAGACGTCCGAAAGTTCCAGTTGTTTTATAGTAGTACGCATATATTGTAGGCATTTTTGCCTATTCTGGCTTGTTTGTGACCCTGACATGACAAGAACTAGAAGTTTTGCACAACTGAGATAGCATGATGCAAGTGATGTGGGAACATTTTTCTCTTCGACACTCACCCATTCAACAAATCTGTCTAACCACATTAATGAGTCGTCTGTGTTGCTTATTTTTCCTTCCAAGAAAATGTGCAATCTTATGTGTTGCAACAGAAGGCATCGATTGTAAAACTGCATAAAATCAATTTTGAGTCTAGATTGGGCATTCCAAGGTGCCATTTGCCGTATCACCAATTGAAATAAGGGCAATTCTGATGAGTCTGCATTTGGCATATCCACACCTATCCAGTTAAGCCACATATCCGCAATAGTATCTAGCAAACAAAACGCGTCTGAATCTTCATCTTGCTTTGGCCAATCGTTACTATCAAGTGAAAAGCACAAATGTACATTACACGGAATCAGAGGGCATAAAAGTTGGGATTTACTTTGAGTTGGATAATGAATCTTCTGCATATAAAGCCTTGATTTTTCTATAAACAACATCCAAAACTGCAATGACGTTTGAATTAATCTAACAGTTGTGCTCGTCTGAATCCGAAGTTGTTCGGGCGTTAGGCGATTATAGCAATTACGTTTTCGGGGAGATTTAAGCCTCCTACCTTGATCCAGAGTAGAGAGCTGCTTGGACAGGTGTAAACATTCATCTGAAACTTTGCGCATACTTTTCTCGTCGTAAGAGCCAAGACCATAGTCACTTATATTAGATAGCTCCAACAGTAACCAACTTAACAAAGATATAATATTTTCGTATGATTGCTTTAGCAGTAATTCAGAATCATCTTCCAGCTCTGTGTTACCATGCACGGCCAAGTTTGCATAGAAAGTTATTAAATGTTGGGAGCATTTAACCAACAATTTAATAACCCAGGTTCGTTTATCTCTTCTCCTCAATGACTCTCGACACTGAAAACAGGTAAATTTAAAAAAATTATATATTTAATTAATCAATAAAGCTACGATCTGCTTCCTTATGTGTATGATATCTCATGGTTCTTAAATACAAACATTAGTAAAGAGAAATATGTAGAACAGTCAGTGTCAACAAGATATAAAACTCTGTTCCCAAAAAACAATATATAAATTGAAATAAAAAATCGATAAGAGAATCAAATCACCATAAACGGAAACGGTAGTACAATTGCCCTCAATAACTGATGCTTCACTGCTACAGAACCGTTAATGAAATTAAAACAAAAATGAACGAAAAACTTCCTTTAGAATTTTTTTTTAAAAACCTATTCACGTACAGTGATTAATGATCGGTGATCTAATTTAGATGGAGATACTTAGGTAAAACACAGAAATGGGGCAAACCTCTAAACAACTGCATTATGTTCAAATAAGCTTTAAGGCAATAAAATACCAGCAATACAGCTCGCTTGTGTTTTTCACTTCATATAAATATTAAGTTAGATTTGAAGTCACATTGTCGAAGACTTTATATGAAGTTAGCCACATCCCTCAACCAAATATATTATGGGTACAGGGCACAGCACCATCTTCTACAGATGTGTCGCCAGTAATCACGAAACAAATGTGCACATGAGATTATGCCTTCTGTTCTTACTGACTTTGGTTTCCCCTTATGGTCCTAATTTAACTAATTTTCTACTAGGTGCGCAACATCTAAAACACAATTGCACATATATTAGTTCTCCGCCACAAACAGTATGTAATAGAGCTTACCTGCAGTTTTCACTTTATCGCGTCACAAAAAACGATCAAAACTCGCAATTAAATCTCTTCAACTAAGAAAAGAGGGTCAAAAATATGATTCTACAAAAAATTTGTAACAAGATCGCCATGAAATATATAAATAAATGTTGCGATCTTGATATAAACACTTGTCACATTATGTTCACATTGATTAATATAAACTAAGAATTGTATAATGTATAAAAGGTAGTGCATCCTGTGGACCAGTTTAAAACATATTAGGAACTCATTATATACTGTCCAGATCTTACGCGAACCTTGCCGCCACTGCTTTGGAATCTGTTGCTCTAACCACTGAGCCACCCTGTCGCATACTACACACAATTTTCAGTTAGATATAAACTAATGTTTCTTAGTTAGCCTTTCCATTAGGTGGAGCCCATATAGCATACAATTACACCTAGGGTTCCAACTAATCACCCGCAAACTGTCTTGATATAACAGACACCACGCTACCTGGAGATGTGGAATTCAATGGAACATTTATATGTCTAAATGAACATTGGTGGCTCGGGTGGTGGAAAGTAATTAATTCAAGTATGCGATCTTGATATAATATATATGAACATAAAGGAGCAGATGCTAATATCCAGATCGGAAAATTGATTTAATTTATTGTTCTCACCTCCCGCACAACAAATGTTCATTTAAATATATAAAATTTCAATTCAATACCACATCCACAGGTAGAGTGGTGTCTGTTCTATAAAGACAGATTATATTTTAAGTAATATAGATACAAGCTTTTTGTCAATCTATAATTCAAGTGGAGCCCATGTGGCATCGCTTTCTATCTAGTGTTTCAATTGGACATCGTAATGTCATTTTAGGACAGACTCCATGCCGTATAGAGAAGTGATACTTAATGAAATATAAAATACGAGATTCCATCATTTAAGTCTTTAATACAAACGAAATATAGCATGAGATAGCAAATGTAATTCATCATGTTGACCGGTTTCGTTCTTATTGCGCACTCATCATGTTATTGCAAAAAGATCATACGTTGGTATCTTTACAATGCTGCCATAATGGTGTTGTTCCGAGATATTGTTTTGTGTTTTTTAGGCAAAGATACTCATAGTAACCGCGTCGTAGTGTATGGATCGCAAAACTGAAGTAATTACTTGATGAGAACCCAATAAGGACGAAGACAATCTATTAATTAAATTTCATTCTCTATCTTATGCAACGTTTAGAATATTCTCCTATATATATATATATATATATATATATATATATATATATATATATATATATATATATTCAGTAAATTAAGCATTGCATGATATAGCATATTCCAGTATCACAAACTTGTAAGGTAATATCCACTAAGTACTTATCTAAACCTATAAAAGCAGAACATTAATCAACCTATGCTAGACTTAAGTGCTTCTAGTTGGTATAATTTCATTTGATAAAACACTTCAGTAAGCTGGAAACAAATATTAAAAAAGACAATTTCTAACGCAGTAAAGTACGGGAGTATAACTAAAGGACAAATACAAAGAGATGTACCTGAAATACTAATGGCAACAGCTTTTTTATCAAAACGGATCTACTCTCGACGAATAGAAACGCAGTATTTGCAGTGTTGCAAAAGTTTTTCAGTAATAAGATTGCTAAATTATGGCGAAAAACTTCAACGTCTCCACTGTTCTCCTCATAATCTGCCACCTCATCGTCATCTTCGTCGTCATCTTCATCAACACCCAATAACTCTCCTTCTTCGCCTTGTTCAAGGTCTTGTTGATCCACTGCCAACGTGACACAGTTTTGCGCATCATGTAAATCAGACTCAGGATTTAATTTCTGTAATTGCACAAAGTTGAATTTATCGGGATTATTATTAATAAAGTCTTCCATAGCAGCTGTTTCACTTGCCTCAAGTAGTTTGAACACGTTTTCTAGAAGAGTATGAGTATCTTTTAGGATAAGTGATTTAGAAATGACATTTTGTCGTGCCAATTTCATCCAAATTTCAGCCTTGTCTATTAGATTAGGCACAGAATTGACAAATATTTGAACAATATTATATTGTGTAGCCGAGGGCAAGTGACGAAACACGCCTAAATTTTTAAAAAAATGATAAATTGTAAAGCATCTAGAAGATTATTTAAGTCACGTTTTACATAATGCAAAAATTTGGTCACATTCCGTGTTATGCAATTCATAGGGTTACAAAGATAACAAAAAAGCACACGAAGAAGCATAAACAGATATGTCAATATCCAAAATAAAGAGCACCGAAAAAGTCGTTGGCTAGAACCAGAATTTACGCTTAAGAAGCAACTGCTTGACTACTGGCGGGCTCAAGCTAGTCAACCTGGGATTGGTAGCATGAACCTTGCCGGACCATAAAGGGACACAGCCATCATCCCGTTTCATGTGAAGCATCGAGTTTGGTCTTACTGCCCTGTAACTTTTTGTTAAATGTGTAGTGACGGAATGAGAGCATGCGTTCAAAAGGTGAAGGACAAGTTTCGGTTGCTGTAGGAAACTTTGACCACTGACATCTAGGCAGAGAGTGCTAATCAGCTTTGGTTGGCAGACTATCGAGGAGAAGGAAAACTCCGAATACAAACCATCACTAGGAATGGGCGACCTAGAGTCCTTTTACAGTCCACAAATAACCATGAATCATGCAACTTACAATGACTACATACTGCATCGGCCGTCGCACACTATAAAAAGGGTCACCTTATCTGCTGAACCGCGCAGGGTTGATAAGCGAAATCGGGCTATTGCAGGCAACTATATCTCCGATTCTGCCTTCTTTCCTTCCCCTTCCTCTTCTCAATCTAACAATGACACTCTTTTAGATACTATAAATATGGTTGGTTTAGATCATAACACTGAGCCAAATATCGGGTTGACAAATATCGAAAATGGCTCGAGTAGACGATCATTCATTAAAATTAGGTTAGGTTTTAACGTAGGTTGGATAAATTAGAAATCGACATATTTTGCGTATCTGAAACAAGAATACAAGATCCTAGTGTATTACAGAACTGGTTGCACCATCCGGTAAGTGGGGCGTTGGTATAGCCCTTAGCGCACGAGCTGAAGCTTGCTTAATCGAATGGATCCATTTAAATAGTCGATTGTGTGCGGCACGTTTAAATACATCCACTAAAATCAAAGCAAAAAAAACCGTTATCATCGTTGCCTCTTCGTTGTATCTGCATATGCTCCTACCGATTGCAGCACAGAAGAAAGCAAGGACGCTTTTACTCCGAATTAAGCTCCTTACTAAGTAAAGCACGCAGTTCGGATATAGTCCTGGTTATGGGTGACATGAATGCTCACGTTGGTCGCTTAAGTAACACAGAATTTCATTTAGGTGGAAGATACACTCTAAGCTCGACTCGCAATGTTAATGGTGAACGGCTTTTGGATAGCTGCACTGAACATAGACTTATCCGTTGTAGATTTGCACTAAAATTTTCAGGGAAAATAATTAAGAATAAACCCTAAAGTTATGTAGGCAAAAATTATGAAGATATTCTAAGATATAATCTAACTGGTCTGGATGGCGAAAATCCGAATATACTTTGGTCCAAGATAAGTTCCACTATGCACAATGTATGTGGCATTGCAGGCCCCCGTAGAAATAATCATTGGCTCTCTGTAAAATCTATGGAGATACTCGAAATAAGGCGCCAAATTCCACCTGGCTCGACTCATAATAATACCCGTCGCAACATAAGACGCCAACTTAAGCGTAGTCTAAAAGTCGATCGATAAAACTTTTGGACCAGAAAGGCTGAAGAAATGGAAGTAGCTTTCGCGTCAGGTAATAGTCGCTGTTTGTTCCAACTTATTCGCGCAACAAAAAGTATAAATGATAATAACGATTTAATAACCGATAAAATAAGTCGTCTTGACAGATGGACTGAACACTTTAGAGATCAATTCTCTTGGCCACCCGCGTCAGTTCCGATTCTCGAAAGCATGTCTGCATCAACAGTGTGGAATGTTAGTCCCGAAGAACTATCCGAGTTAGAAGTAAGCAATGCAATTCTCTCTTAAACGCCGCAAATCCGCAGGCTCCGATGATTTGCTTCCAGGATTGTTTAAGGATGGTGGCGATATAATTTCAGGAGCGTTGACCAAACTTTTTCATAATATATGGAATGAGGAAACCGTACCACTTGATTGGAATGAATCGACCATCATTCCCAATCCAAAAAAGGCAATCGTAATTCGAGCGATAACCATCGTGGTATAAGTTTGACACCGGTCGTATCTAGGTTATTTGCTTCGATTATCCTACGCCGTCTTAGCGCTTCACGTAAATCACATGCAAAAGAAGAACAGGCCGGATTCCGCGCAGGACGAGGTTGTATAGATAATATTTTAACGTTAAGGCAAATTCTCGAACAGAGACATTTATATCACCGTCCCACAATAGCCGTCTTTCTAGACTTCAAGGGTGCATCTGATTCGGTGGATCGCAATGTTTTATTCCATATCTTGTCGAAAAGCGGTGTGCCCACAAAATTTGTTAATATTATACGCGCTCTCTATACAAATAATTCAGGTCGCACTAAGGTCTACAACGAATTAACGCATAACTTTACAACCAGCAGTGGTGTTCGTCAATGTTGTCCACTTTCCCCAATTTTGTTTAATTTTGTATTATTATAAACAAAACTCTCCCACACATTCAGGATGCTGGAGTTGAAGTTCTCCCGGGCGATAAACTAGTCGATCTTGACTATGCGGACGATATCGTACTAATATTCGACAATCAGGATGCTGCCCGGACCACCTTGAATAGATTAACAGACGTTGTTTCATCTTTCGGTATGAAATTCGCACCCTCTAAATGTAAGATACTGTTATAGGCTCACTCACCACTCACTCCAACGTTGCGACTGCAGAATGAAGATCTAGGCATAGTCGATAGGTTTACATATCTTGGGAGTTCTATCAATAACTTAGGCAATATTTCCGACGAGGTGAGAATACGGATCGCGAAAGCTAGAGTAGCTTTCTCGAAAATTCGTCATTAATGGAGAAACGCGAATATTTAACTTTGGTTACGAACAACGAATAACTAACTTTGACATCCGTAGATGTATTTTTGGATCTGACAATAAGAGCACGTCGTTAGAAAAACAAATAAGGTTCCATCAACTTCATTGGCTCGGTCAGGTTTTGCGTATGCTCTCATTTCGTTTGCCCAGTAGAGCTCTGTTCTCTCATCCAGCACCAAATTGGCGTAAGAAACAAGGTGGGCAGATTTTGACAGGACAGAAACAATTGAAGTCACTTACATCCAAATTGGGTAGTACAGGACCCACTCGTCTTCCAGGATGGGGTCCTCGTAAGCATCATAGTTCTTGGTTAGAAACCCTTAACGATATGGCATCGAATCGAGCTCATTGGCGATCTTGTTGCAGATGTCTAGTAAAATCATCTTCGTAACCTTCTTTTCTTAGTAGCGCCAAGTTAGCTGCGAGGATTAGTTTGTTTATGATGTGATACAGTGAAAGCTAAAAGGAAGTTGTATTCCTGATTTTCCCTTGTCCGAATACTAACTTGGCCATAATGGTGTTGTGGAGAGGTTTAGTTTTTCTCATTTCTTTGAGTTCCGTCAGCAAAAATTACACTACGACCGTGTAAACTTGATGAGTACCATTTGATTACGTTGCTCAGCTGACATCAATATGACATGCACTAAAAATACATAAACTAGTGGCATTACAGGATCAACGTGTCAAAGCCTCGTTTTTGGCTCTGTATTCAGGACTGTCAACAACAGGCTAATTGTGACAAATGTTGCATTCTCGCTCAAAATTGACATTTATTTTAATTTTAAGCATTCCATGCTATAGTAAATAACTGCAGGCCTCTCAGGTTAGTATAATAGTAAACATGAGGCCTTCATTAACTATTTGCGAATACACACATTAGAACGTACGCATATATATATATATATATATATATATATATATATATATATATATACATATATATATATATATATGTATATCCGTAATATTTATAATTGCATACTTTCATATCTATATTAAATACGTTCATTTATTCCTTCGCGCACACGAATGGTCAAATTCATAGAGCTGAGCTAATCTAAATAAACAGTTAATTCACCTGCACACATGATAATGTTGCAGTAATTCTATAATTACTTCCCAAAATGCAAGATTAGAAATGGTTATAGTAGAGTTAACCAGTCTTTCAAATTAACTTACAGCGAAACGCTATAAGTTCGTAATACTAAATTCCCGGATGAGAATTAACATTCCATGTGCAGTAGGTTATGGAGTGAAATGGGGATGAGAATAAAATGAAAGAATAAAATTTTAAGGTTCAATTGTAAGGTAATTAGTTGAAACAGTTGAAGCATATCATTGAAGTGACTTTCATAAGATTAGATGTACTTCATTAGTATCGGCAAGGTTACCACTAAATACGCGAGTAAAACTAGCCAGGACACAACGGTCAGCAGATCGGAAATTCAAATGGCTTAAAACTAATCAATAAGATGAAATATGGCAAAAGTTAGCTCTCAGCCCACATAAAGCTAAAAGGTGATGCACATCCTCCACACGATTGGTTGAAATAGCTCCCATTTTAGTAAAACAGAATTCACCAAACATGCATTTGACTATATTTACCACTATTTTATCACAGATTTTCGCCCTTTCAAAGAATAGCCATAGAAAACTGGTAGGCTATAGAATTTTGCTCCTATCTTATGCCTCCTAATAATGAAATAGCAATGGCTCACCGGAACTGAGCGAAAGCATATGTTAACAGGGTTGGGGAGGCAGTGGCAGACACGGTCAGTAATTTTCTGTCTTAGTGGTATAAAGAGGAATATCCCATCATAACAGCAATCCCTTAGCAAGTAAAAGTTTATACTGCATTGCGACACAACCAGGAAATCAGTAGTTTCTTTATATAAATTTCTAAGCGTGTATTGCAGAATAACACTTAGCCATCCAATCAAAGAAGAAGTAACTATTGTATAATGAACTTCTATTCCAATGCCGAGGATAAATATATGCTAGAAGCACCCAGTACTGAGACGCTAACGGTTAGCTTCCTTCAATACCAGACAATTGCTCGTGTGTTCATTATGATTTCTCTCAGGCTTTACGTGGAGGAGGATAGTGGCAACCCGTTAGTACCGGCAAGGCATGCCACTGTTGCAATAAGGTTATCTATGGCCCACCGGTCATCACACACGAATGTCTATAACTACGATCCAGTACAAGTGGCAGCCGAAATTTCCAGTCAAGTTCAATGTATGCGAGACTGCTAGAAGTGAGAGCCGCATATCTAAATTTGATTTCCATATATATATTCAATGTGGTTTGAACCTCGATAGTCAGTTTGCCGTCGTACTCTGATGATGATCAAGGAAGGTCGAAACGCGTCAGTGTGTTGCGGCTGGCGGTAGTTTTGTTATGTTGTTCGACGACTGGTTAAATACAATGGGATTGGTGTTTACTTCAAGCTCGCAAACTTGATTTAAAGAATTGTTACCACCACCCGCGCAATCAATTATTGTTTAAATTGTATTGCCTATGTATGTATATGTGGCGAAAGCTGCAAACAGTTAATGTTCGTGACTGCATAGAAATTGTGCAGCCGACATTTCCAGTCAAGTTCAATTTATGCGAGACTGCTAGAAGTGAGAGCTGCATATCTAAATTTGATTTCCATATATTGAATGCGGTTTGATCCTCGATAGTCAGTTTGCCGTCGTACTCTGATGATGATCAAGGAAGGTCGAAACGCGTCAGTGCGTTGCGGCTGGCGGTAGTTTTGTTAGGTTTTTCGACGACTGATGAAATACAATGGGATTGGTGTTTACTTCAAGCTCGCAAACTTGATTTAAAGAACTGAAAATATAGTTGACTCCAAATTGCTCACCGTAATTTGCGGAAGACAAAAGAAAAATGCATACACACCAATCCATCGGGTGACACAAGACAATCCAGTTAAACTAAATTGTCAACGACTGGCAAGAAGCACCGTTCAGCATAATCGTCAATCATAGCGACCATTTCCGATGCATACAGCCTCAAACGGCAATAGGTAAACAATTCTTGAGCATGCATAATGACGCTATGGAAATCGTCTTTTCAATCTGCTAATATAACAATATAGCTAGAATATTTGGAGGTCTTAACAAAGAATGCAACGAATAAATAATTAAGCAATGAGGAATCTATGACAAAATTTTGTCCAACTTCAGAACCAATTTTAAATGGTTCGCAGTGACTCCTTCTAATGCGAACACAGGCTTCAAGTAATTAATAAACTTTTATCCAAGATATCATCGTTGTGAAAAGATGGGCATAAAATTTCGCGAGTTGCCAACTGGAAAGCAACGACAGTTTGCTACTGCCAGTAATTACACAACTCAAGATTGAGAGCACAAATATAAATTTAATATACGTCTTCACGCAGCCTAATTTGACAAAATTCGCTTTGCCTGCTATTCCAAAATCCTACTAAAATAAATAGCAGCGGCAACTTTTGAGGTAGCGCATGTAAATCACACAGCATGTTATTGATACGGCAAAATCTTTTCCGTGCTCCACATCATAACTATTTATTCCTAATGTTAACCGAAATGGCGCTTTTCAATACAGTCAAGACGAAACTCTAAATAGCTTAAAATCAACCAACTGACCTATCCATTCTATATATTTGTATAGTCAAATTAGAAATAAAATTAAAACAAATATACGTAGATTTGGACCCGGAAAATTTCGCCTTTCATTGCTAAACTTCCTTCCGACATTGAAGTCATCTAAGTGATCACGAACTGTGGTATAGGATACATAAACTCACAGGATTTTTGTCCACGCCGATTAAAGAATAAAATATAGTCCTCTGTAAAGCGTAGAACTTTAACATAAGACTAGCAATTTTCAAATAATTCGTACTGCGACTCATATTCTATTTCATTTTAATTTGTTGCTTTCTCACACTCTTAACATTCCACCAAGAGAAATGTACTCTAAAACCCTGGATCCTAAAATAATCAGGAGTACCTGATCCTCTGTAATTTATGCCCAATACGATTTCCTCTACAACTCAGAGCAATTAATTTCATTCAACTTACGTCCTTCCGTTTATAATTATTCGTCTTCTTAGTGTCGAAGTACCATCACGCCGAAAGAGCACCAATCTCATAAGTGACTCTTCCACGTGACCATTTTTTAGTCTATAATCTATAAGCATCTTGTGTCACATAGCAAAAATAATTATATGCGTAACTGCAATTCAATTTTCTGTGTGAATACTATTAAGACATTTGCCCTTTCCGTAAGCACTATGCGTGTTTAAATCTCAACAATTTCTACCAATGCTTCACTGCCGTCTTTTATTTGTTTCAATATTCGCACAATAAAGGGACTTGGCTCCAATGACAAATAAATATATGAATATGCTATTCAAATTAGGCGTAGACCTGTATAAAAATGAATGTTTAATGAGAAAATGACTAGAATAAACGTAACTCGCTTCTCTCCCAAACCAATTAAGACAGTAATCGAAACAATCAGCCTGCTCATATAAGAATTACCTGTACCAATCATGACTGTTAACCAAAGAAACTTCTGGTTATCTGATAAAGTGTGAAGTTGATTTCATAGTCTCTCCGGCCATACGTACCAATAGACTTCCTTGCAGGTTATACACACATTGCAAATATTTATTACGTAATTTACATAGAGCGCTACAAATACGCCAACTAAAATTACAAAATTCCATAAATCGAAGGAAGAAATTAATTAGATTGGCACGTTTACAATGAGCTTCACATTACGCCTATAAATATTTTTCTCAAAATGGCTATACTATGTCATAATGATAGACTCGTATCGCTTACTTTGAGAACGTTCAAATTATATTGATCTTACGTAAAGAATATTCGTAGCTTACTTAAGTTAACACTAGTATCAACAAACCTGTTATCGCTTTACCAGAACTTGTTTCATATGGCAATTTATAAATTCAACGAATATAGAAACTAACATTTTTGCATTTAAATATACAATACTTAATATTTTCCTACATTTACAGATGCTGTCATGGTCGTTGTTGAGACTGCATATCGAAGAACCAATTTTAAATAGTTCATTAGAGAAATCACAGTTTCTCGTTTGCAAGCGATCATTGTCATATGATTTGTGCAAAATTTCAAAACAATGCGCAGCTAATTCATAATCTTCCTCGGTAATATAGAGTTTATATTCTAAAAACTGCATATATATAAAAATATTTCAAACTTTTAACAGGAGGGAGTTGGGAAAGCTGGTTTGGCTAAAACGTAAAAGGCATTTAGCCTCGGTAATATCACTGTGCGCCAAAGTGGAAACACGAGTATAAAGGTATTCAATATCATCATTTATATTTTGAACGTTTTCGATCATTGTGTTTTTATAGCGGAATAAGGTATACAGTAAAAAGATATCATGAGATACTCGGTAAAAAATACATAAAAGTAAAGTCTACGATTATGATACTTAAAGCTATATTTTAAAATTAATATATTTAAATTTTTATTTAAAATAAAAATACTGCGAATTAAACATATTGTTAATTTTAGCAATAATTTGTGAAAGCTCTTGTTTATATTTTAAACATATGCAGTCTAAAAATAGCATTCTAACATTAAAAATTTTGTTAACAAAAAGTGCAATTAAATTAGACTCCGAATTCCTGAGTTTTGCTCTGCGATCAATAGTGTAAACGCCTGTAAACGCCCCGACTTCAAGTAAATGCCGTACGATGTTACAAACTCGGTTAAGGTGCTCTGAATAGAGATTTGTTACTGATAGGGGGCCCTTAAGAGGGCCTGGTAACGCGTTCTGAATTATTCAGAGTGTGAAGATGTCCTAGAGCCTTGGGTGGTCTCTGGTTGTTGTCGCTCTCGCGGTTGAGCTGTAATCACGTTGTGGATAACGTCGTTCAGGTTCTGCAATTAATTGGCTCGTCTCGCTTGTTATACAGCGACAAGATGAGTCACGGATGTAGCCAATTGTTGGTGAAACTATCAAATCACCAGCGTAGGTATTGACAGCCGACAGAACGCACACGCGTGACGTAAGGTAGATCGCAAAATGCCACAACTGGCTTGCATGGTAAATTGCCTCGCTTAAATAGCATGCCATGCCTACTTGCACACTATTGGTTAAACGGCAAGTTTCGCTTTTTTCTCATTGGTGCAACGTAACTAAAATTGAATTTAATTTACGCAATATGTCGGCCATTAATTTGTGTCGTTACAACACTTTCCTCTCAGAAAAAAAAGAAAAAAGAATTCCTCTCTGCCAGGCTAGATAAGAAATGCATGACAGAGTTTGAACCAAGTTAAGCAAAAATATGATGAACCATAAATGCTGGGCTTAAATATGCTTGTTAGTTGCTTCAACAATGATATGATGTCAGGTAACCACTAGGAATTGCTACACAAATTGTTAGCTCTAGTGGTCGTGAGGCAAAATAGAGCAGTGTAAGTTTTGGGAGCCGCAGCGTGAAGATTTCGAGGTAAATCGCCTCTGAATTTGCCAGGTTTAAGTTAAAACCTAAGCAGGTTGGATCGTTGTCAATGTGTTTGTATATGACCAAAGGAGCTAGAGTGCTCGACGTTGTGGTCATGACATTTGTAGAGTGGTCTTTGTGCAATTGATAAAGTTGAGATATGCATTGAAAGTGGCCTGTACCATGATATGAAGCTGATCACTACTTAGTGTTGCTACACGAAAGCGTTAGCTCTAAGTAGCTGGTCATACCAAAAATAGCCAGTGTAATGTCATGTGTGAGAAATACATTATAATGTAAAAATATATACATTAAAATCATAGGTAACTGCATAAAAATATGTACACGAACATTGCCTCAGAGATGGCATAATACCAAAGAACTGTTCAAAAATGCTACACAATTGTTAGCTAAGAACAGCTGGTTATGCCACGTGAGACAAATACGAAAAATAACGTAAGGTTAAAAAATTTTGATAGTTAATGTTAATGTTTAAAAAAATCAATTACGCGTTATACAAAGCAGGATATTGAGATTGTGGGCAGACGGAGCCTGAGACGTGTGTAGAAGGTTGAACGCTCTCAGGATCAGGTGGTTCGATAAACGGTTTCAACCTGTCTATGCTTACTGATGTCGGTGTAGCGCCTTGCATAATGATGAAGTATTTTGGCTGTCTGAGTAAAATCGGGTAAGGACCGCGATACTTGGGTTGTAGTGGTGCAACAGCATTATTGTTGCGAACGAGTACTCTCTTGCAGCTGTGGAGCTGTGGGTGAACGAAGACTGGACGAGGCGTGTGTCTCGGCTGCTGTTCGGACATGTTACCGAAATGAAGTCGAAGGCGGGTAGCTTCGTTTTGTGGGTCATCTTGTGCCGGTAGTAGACGTGGGAGCTGACTAGGCAGGCGTAGATCCATGCCATACAAGAGTTGTGACGCAGATGTTTTAATGGATTCACGAGTACGGGAACGCATGGCAAGCAGAACTAAAGGTAGTGCATCGACCCAGTTGCCATTAATGGACGAGGATGCTAAAGCAGCTTTGAGTTCCCTATGCATTCTCTCTACCATGCCATTAGCCTGGGGATGGTAGGCAGTCGTCTGGCGTAAGATGCATCCCATGTACCGCAAGGTGGTTTTGAAACGATCAGATGAGAAGCAAGTGCCTCTGTCCGTGATGACCTCATTGGGAACACCATAATTGGATATCCATGCAGAGATAAAACCGTTAGTTACTTCGTCTGCAGAAATGGTGCCAAGAGGTAATGCCGCAGGCCACCGTGTAAATCTATCGATCATAGTTAGAAGGTAGCTGAAACCTTGAACCTTTGTCAGATGAACTATGTCGATGTGGACGATGGCTAGGCGAGAAGTAGACAGAAAATGTTGCAACTTAGAACAAGTGTGTCGTGTGATCTTGTTTTTCTGACAAATTGCACACTCTGAGACCCATCGTTTAACATTCTGCCTAAGTCTGTGACCCCAGAAACGATCTGTAAGAAGTCGGACTGTCGCTTGGCTTCCTGGGTGAGAAATTGAGTGAATTGAATCGAAAACTTTTCTCTGAAGGCTGGTCGGCAGAACTGGCTTGTTGGGCTGCGTACCCGTGAAGTAAACAATTGGTAAGCCTTCCCACAGACGGCATATGAACTTGGTTGGGTGACGGGCTATTGATCTTTGAATGTGAATGTCACCGCGTTGTTCAGTTTGCAGGAGAGTTGGCGTTAGTGCAGGTTCACTGAGTGCCACGGAGTTGACAGTGAATGGTGACGGCAAAGGTGGTTGTAGAGAGACGTCTGGCCTGGACAGGGCATCTGCAATGAAGTTCTGTTTGCCCTTGACGTGAAAGACGTCAAATTGCCATTCGCTTAGACGAGAAAGCTGTCTTTCCACTCTGGCAGGGTACTTGGCGATAGATGAAGTTGCGTTTCGAAGTGCGCTAACTAGTGGTGCATGATCTGTGAAAACAACAAATCTGCTACTGCTAATGATGCTGATAAAATGGCGCACTGCGTCGTGGATGGCGAGAAGTTCTCGGCCGAAAGTGTCGTACCTCGTTTCTACTGGTTGGAGAGTACGCGAGTAGAAACTGATAGGCTTCCGAACTCCGTCGATCTCTTGTTCCAACGTGGCTCCAATAGCGAATTCAGAAGCATCTGTCGTGAGTAGAAATGGCTTTTCAAAATCTGGGTGAGTTAGCATTGTGGCATTTGCTAACGAGTTGATGGCAAGTCGAAGTAATTCCTCGTCTTCGGATGACCAAGCAATGATGGAATTCTTGCTAAGTCCTTTACGGTTCCGCAGGTGCCTGCACAAAGGATAAAGTTGTTTTGAAAGGCCCGGAAGGAATTTGCGATAATAGTTTAGTACTCCCAGGATTTTCTGCAACTCGCTCACAGTCCTTGGTGACTTGATATTCTTGATGGAATTCGTCTTTGACGGCAACGGTTGAATACCTTTGACCGTGATACGTTGCTCTAAGAAGTCCACGGATGTAGTTGCAATCTGCGTCTTGTCACAGTTGATCTTGAGTCCGTGGTTGGATAAGCGTGAGAGGACATTTCGTAGATGTTTCGCATGAGATTCTAGATCTGGACTGAATACCATAATGTCATCGAGATATGACATACATATAAGCAGAGTCGTCGCGAAGTATGTTGTCTATGAATCTTTGAAATGTCTGAGTAGCACACTTAAGTCCAAAAGGCATGTAAAGATATTCAAAAAGGCCAAATGGAGTGATGACTGCAGTTTTCTCGATATCCTCTGGTGCTACCGGGATGTGATGGTACGCTTGTCTGAGGTCAATCACTGAGAAGAAATTGCTGCCGTTGAGTTTTTCAAGTAAAGTGTTAATATTTGGAATAGGATATGCATCAGATTTTGTCACTGAATTTAGCTTACGGTAGTCTCCACAGGCTCTGTACGATCCGTTTGATTTAGAGACTAAATGCAGTGGTGACGCCCATGAACTTTTCGATTGTCTGATGATTCCCTCTTCCAAAAGCCTTGAGAATTCTTCTTGGGCAGCTTTCAGCTTAGCAGGGGCCAGTGGTCGCTTCTTGAGTGCAATAGGTTGTCCTTCTGTGACAATATGATGCATCGTGTTGGAGACTCGTAGCTCTGACTTG
Source organism: Eudiplozoon nipponicum (assembly GCA_029291075.1). Taxonomy (NCBI): domain Eukaryota; kingdom Metazoa; phylum Platyhelminthes; class Monogenea; order Mazocraeidea; family Diplozoidae; genus Eudiplozoon; species Eudiplozoon nipponicum. The sequence continues at coordinate 30,389 of JAQBSW010003841.1, read as the reverse complement.
TTAAGATCGAAAAGCGATTTGTATTTTCGAAGAGCTGCTGATATCTCTGCTGAATAATGCACTGGGGTTGGCTGAATGACCTGTAACTCCAAACGCTCGGAGGCAAGTGTCCAAAAGCTTTGTTCAAGTCCGGTGGAGGGGTCGATGATCTTTTGATTGGCAAGATCAACAATGAGCCGAAATTTTAGAAGGAAATCAAGGCCTATTATATTATGTGAGACCTTGGCAATGATGAAGTTGTGGGAAAATTCACGTCGTAGACCTATGTTGAGTGTGCGGTATTGGCAGCCATAAGTTGGTATGGGCTCGCCTGTAGCTGTTGCGAGAAGAACGCTTAGCGACATCTCGGCCATTGAATCACCTTTGAGAACTGAGACTGCCGCACCTGTGTCTACGACGAACTCTTCGCCAGTTTTGAAATCAAGAAGGTGCAGAAGTTCGTTGGGCTGTTTGGCCGGGTCATGCAAACAAGTAGGCTGGTGATTGCGACCGGCATTGTCTGTTTGGTTCTCTATGTGAAAAATTCGGCGTGGACGAAAAGAGTCGACAGGGATGTCGGATTGTAGTTGGCTTCTTCCCTGTAGCGCCGTTGATGCCGTTGATGTGCAGAAAGTACGGTCTTCTACTTCCTGCGCCAGACGGGGAGAATTTGGAGTCTACGCGCATAAAGTATAGCTCACTATCTCCATCCCAAACAGGAACATCAATATCTAAAATTGGACCCGACATTTTAACAATCTTACGGGATCTTAAAAACATAAATTTATAAGCAATATGAAAATATATAAATATACTTTAACGAAACGCTTACCCACAAACAGCTTCCACAGTTGAATGAGCGCAGAACAAAAAAAGTCACTGTTTCCAAAAATCCGCAATTGAGCCTGTCGAGTACGTACGGTGCCGTTTCGTACGTAGGAAAGATGAACAGAGGCCCCGTTGGCCTTTGATGACAATGTATTATTATAATTATCCCCCCAAAAAAATTCAACACAAATCCACGAATAGATATACCCAACAAAATTCCCAGAAGACCACGATCACGGTAGAGAAAAACGCAAATGTTAATCGATTTTTATCCCAAATAGATGAAAAAGGAAGTCAATTTTATTTATACCAAAACAAAAATCAGAACAATAATCAATATCCTGGCGCGGTCGCCAATTTTGTAAACGCCCCGGCTTCAAGTAAATTCCATACGACGTTACAAACTCGGTTAAGGTGCTCTGAATAGAGATTTGTTACTGATAGGGGGCCCTTAAGAGAGCCTGGTAATGCGTTCTCCTGAATTGTTCAGAGTGTGAAGATGTTCTAGAGCCTTTGGTGGACTCTGGTTGAGTTGTCGCTCCCGTGGTTGAGCTGTAATCACGATGTGGATAACGTCGTTCAGGTCCTGCAATTAATTGGCTCGTCTCGCTGGTTATACCGCAACAAGATGAGTCACGGATGTAGCCAATTGGTGGTGAAACTATCAAATCACCAGCGTAGGTATTGACAGCCGACAGAACGCACACGCGTGACGGAAGGCAGCATGCAATTGCAACGACTGACTTGCATGGTAAATTGCCGTGCTTAAATAGCATGCCATGTCTACTTGCACACTATTGGTTAAACGGCAAGTTTTGCTTTTTCTCATTGGTGCAACGTAAATAAAATTGAATTTAATTTACGCAATATGTCGGCCATTAATTTGTGTCGTTACACATGTAAATGCCGTACGACGTTACAAAGTCGGTTATAGTGCTATTAATACGAAGTTAGTACTGTTATAGGGCCCTTAACAGGGCTGGTCTTGTGTTCTGTGGAAAATGCCGAGAAGGTCCGTTAATGTAGGGTTGTCTAGAAGTACTCCTAGACTCTTGAGATCAGCTTGGGTTGACATGGGTTGTGGTTTCTTCTATTGTGGCGTTAATCTCTCGCTCAGTAACTTCGTTGAAGTTCTGCTGTAATTGGCTCGTCTCCATAGCTGTACAGCAACAAGATTGACGTGACTGATATTGCCAATGTGTGTTATGCAAGGCCAAAAATCAGCGTATGTGAAAGGTAGCAGATAGCACGGCAGAGAAACGCACAGCAGAAGGCCAACGGGACAACTGAACTGCATGGTAAATTCACTGTGCATAAATAGCCATGTAATAGCCATCTATGGCTACTTACACACTATTGGTTAAAGGCAAGTTTCGCTTTTTTTCATTGGTGCAGCGTAAATCGAATTGAATTTAATTTACGCAATGTGTCGGCAATTCCTTTGTGACGCTACATCACTTTCCTCTCTGAAAAAATGGAAAAAATTCCTCTCGGCGTGGCTAGATAAGAAATGCATGGCAGATTTCGAACCAAGTTGAGCAAAAAGAAAATAATGTACCATAAATGCTGGGCTGAAGTATGCTTCTTGGTTGCTTCATCAATGATATGATGCCAAGTACTCACAAAGAATTGCTACACAAAATGTTAGCTCTAGTAGCCGGTCATACTGCGTGAGGAAAAATATAGCAGTGTAAGATTTGGGAGCGTGAGGATTTCGAGGTAAATCGCCAATGAAGTTGCCAGGTTTAAGTTAAAACCCAGGCAGGCTGGATCGTCGTCGATGTGTTTGTATACGACCAAACGAGTTAGTGTGTGCTTGACGTTGTGGTAATGATATTTGTAGAGTGGTTTCTGTGCAACTGATGAAGTTGACATATGCATTGAAAGTGACCTGTACCATGATATGAAGCTGATAACTACTTAATGTTGCTACACGAAAGCGTTAGCTTCAAGTAGCTGGTCATACCAAAATAGTCAGTGTGATGTCAGGTGTAAGACATACATTATAATATAAAAATATATACATAAAAATCAAAGGTATCTGCATAAAATAAATATGTACTGGAACATTGCATCAGAGATAGCATAATACCAAAGAACCGTTCAAAAATGCTACACAATTGTTTACTAAGCACAGCTGGATATGACGCGTCAGATAAATGCAAAAAATAACGTAAATTTAAAATTTTTGATAAGTAGAATAACGAAAATTTAATGTTTAAAAAATATCAATCACGTGTTTTGCAAAGAAAACTATTGAGATTGTGGGCAGATGGAACCTGAGACGTAGGGAGAAGGTTGAACGCTCTCAGAATCAGGCGGTTTGATAAACGGTTTTAACCTGTCTATGCTTACTGATGTCGGTGTCGCGCCTTGCATAATAATGTAGTATTTGGGTTGTCTGAGCAAAATCGGGTAAGGACCGCGGTATTTTGGTTGTGGTGCTGCAACAGCAGTGTCGTTGCGACGGATTACTCTCTTGCAGCTGTGGAGCTGCGGGTGAATGAAGACTGGGCGTATGTCTCGGCTGCTGTTCAGACATGTTACCGAAATAAAGTCGAAGGGGGGTAGTTTCGTCTTGTGGGTGATCCTGTGCAGGTAGTAGACGCGGGAGCTGACTAGGCAGGCGTAGATCCATGCCATACAAGAGTTGTGACGCAGAAGTTTTAATGGAATCACGAGTAACGGAACGCATGGCAAGCAGAACTAAAGGTAATGCATCGACCAAGTTGCCATTAATGGACGAGGAGGCCAAAGCAGCTTTGAGTTTCATATTCATTCTCTCTAAAATAGCTTTCGCTTAGAGATGGTAGGCAGTCGTCTGGAGTAAGGTGCATCCCATGTACCGCAAGGTGGTTTTGAAACGATCCGATGAGAAGCAAGTGCCTCTGTCAGTGATGACATCACTGGGATCAGCATAATCGGATATCCATGCAGAGATAAAACCGTTAGTTACTTCGTCTGCAGAAATGGTGCCAAGAGATAATGCCGCAGACCACCGTGTAAATCTATCAGTCATAGTTAGAAGGTAACTGAAACCTTGAAACTTTGTCAGATGAACTATGTCGATGTGGACGATGGTTAGGCGAGAAGTAGTTCGGAAATGTTGCAACTTAGAACGGGTGTGCCATTTGATCTTGTTTTTCTTACAAATGGCACACACGGAGACCAACTGTTTAGCTTTCTGCCTAAGTCTGTGACCCCAGGAACGATCTGTGAGAAATCGGACAGTCACTTGGCTTGCTGGGTGAGAAATTGGGTGAATTGAGTCGAAATATTTTCTATGAAGCCTGGTCGACAGAACTAGCTTGTTGGTCTCCGTACTCGTGAAGTAAACAATTGATAAGCCTTCCCAGAGACGGCATATGAACTTGATTGGATGATGGGCTATTGATCTTTGAATGAAAATGTCACCGCGCTTTTCCGTTTGCAAGAGAGATGGCGTTAGTGCAGGTTCACTAAGTGTCACGGAGTTGACAATGAATGACGACGGCGAGGGTGGCTGTAGCAAGACGTCTGGCCTGGAAATGGCATCTGCAATGAATTTCTGTTCGTCTTTGACGTTTAAGATGTCAAATTGCCATTTGCTTACACTCTGGCAGGGTACTTGACAATAGTTGAAGATGCGTTTCGCAGTGTGCTAACTAATAGTGCATGATCTGTAAAAACAACAAATCTGTTATTGCCAATGATGCTGATAAAATAGCGCACTGCGTCGTGGATGGCGTGGAGTTCTCGACCGAAATTGTCGTATCTCGTTTCTACTGGTTGGAGAGTACGCGGGTAGAAACTGATAGGCTTCTGAACTCCGTCGATCTCTTGTTCCAAGTTGGCTCCAATAGCGAATTCAGAAGTGTCTGTCGTGAGTAGAAATGGTCGTTGGAAATCTGGATGCGTTAACATTGTAGCATTTGCTAACAAAATGATGGCGAATCGAAATAATTTCTCGTCTGCGAATAACCAAGTAATGATGGAATTCTTGCTAAATGCTTTTTGATTCCGCAGGTGCCTGCACGAAGGATAAAGTTGACTTGAAAGGCCGGGAAGGAACTTGCGATAGTAGTTTAGTACGCCCAGAATTTTCTGAAACTCGCTAACAGTTTTCGGTGACTTGGTATTCCTGATTGAATTCGACTTTGACGACAAAGTTTGAATACCTTGTGGTGTGATACGATGCCCTAAGAAATCCACGGATGTAGTTGTAATCTGCGTCTTGTCACAGTTGATCTTGAGTCCGTGGTTGGATAAGCGTGAGAGGACATTTCATAGATGCTTGGCATGAGATTCTAAGTCTGGACTGAATACCATTATGTCATCGAGATGTGACATACAATAAGCGGAGTCGTCGCAAAGTATGTTGTCCATGAATCTTTGAAATGTCTGTGTAGCACACTTATGTCCAAAAGGCATGTAAAGATATTTAAAAAGGCCAAATGGATTGATTAATACAGTGATTTCAATATCTTCTGGTGCAACCGGGATGTGATAGTAGGCTTGTCTGAGATAACTCACTGAGAAGAAATTTCTGCCATTTGATTTTTCAAGTAAGGTGTTCATATTTGGAATAGGATATACATCAGATTTTGTCACTGAATTTAGCTTACGGTAATATCCGCAGGCTGTGTACAATCCGTTTGATTTGGAGACTAAGTGCTATTAAGGGACACTGAACGCTGGTTGACGAGGGTGAAGTGGTCAGAGTCGATCTGGATCTCCTTTGTTCCACATTTGTCGGATGGATGAGGTAATTGGATGATTTGAAAGCAAGAAGGAGGTGAGGTATGTGGGCTCGAAGTGACGCTCTGGAGCCGCGTTGGTGAGGTGGGAGGAGACAGGATCTGATCAGGGGCTAACACGCAATTATCCTGGGTTTGGGTCGATTTGGTTGTCAGAAGAGAGAGTTAAAATTGATGGGGCTGAGTGGACTTTGGCATCTTACGTTTATTCGTTTTCTGGACCTCGACACCGGTCGTGAATGTGACATGACGTGTGGATATATCTCTGGCAGAGGAAATAGGGAGAAAGAGCCCGTTGTTTGGGGACTTTACCCGGTGTGGTCGGGTACGAGGACGCGGTAAAGCTTGAGACTGTGGGGAGGAGGAACAGTAGTGAAGTATGCGCTATTGGTGAAGGGAAGTTCTTCAAACCGGGAGGAGGTCTGCAGGAGGGGTCTAGAAGAAGGGGCATCGCCAAAGATGCCGCCCTAAAGTGAGCGACGTTTTTTGGATTGCTCCAGCCCGGAAAGGCATGACTAGCTGCAAGAGAGGGAGTGGTGTCTGACTAAGTATTCTAAGCTTTCTCTGTTGTCCTTTGTAGTAGCGTTCAGTCACGCTTTAATTTGATTTTGCCAAACGATAATAAGGGTGATTGCGATTTGAGACGACTAAACTCATCGTCAGAAATTCTTTTATGCGAAGAAAGCACAATAGTGCGACCTTTGCCTGAAGAAACGTCTTTGAGATGGCTGAAGTTATCCCCACGTTGCCTGATGAGATCCAGATCGTCCCTTGAGAGATGAAAGCATGGAGAGCAGAGAAAGAGGTTGCGCTTATAGTGTTTCGCAGGGCAACCTCTGTAGCTACACCGTCCAATATCTCGTCAGCCTGACGCAATGGTTGGGGCTGCAGGGTGGAGTTTGAACGGCTGTCTGTCAGAGTTCCAAGTAGTCCTGTGACATCAGCCATTTGTTGATAATGATCAGCAAGATTCGAGATTAACTTTTAGGTTAAGAACCGGGAGATGGGGGCTGGCGATAAAATCTGGTTCATGGTGGAGTGAGATTAAAACAACAGATATAGTGTAGATTACGATAAGAGAGAGAAAAAAGTGTATAAATGTCTATAAGAAACGGAGAAATCGGATGAGCTAAGAGTAGGTCCTTGGAATATGTAGGTAAATTCAGAGAAAATTATGTAATTAAATTCCAGGTGTATCCCAGATATGAAACCAGACAAGAAATCACGATAATCTAAAAATAAAAACAAAATGAAATATGATATCCTTTTAAAATTAGATAATTATAGGAAACCACAATCATTCCCACTCCGGTTGTTGCGCTCTGCCAGAAAATGTCGACTTCTCCAAAAATAATGCGACACTAGATTTGTATGACCTAAGTAGATGTTTGATAAGTCTAGGACTGAAAACAAACAGTAAAAAGACGAGAGCTCTAAAAATAGGTAATTTAACTGAATTTAATTATGTTTATTTTCATGATACTTTGATTAATGATGTTTTTCAGGTCAAACTTCAGCAAGAAATTAAGGATTTAGGCATAACTATTCAATGTACAGCTTCTGCTGAGAGACATATTGAAAGGATAGTAAGCAGTGCTAAGAACAGATGGACACTAATAAATAGAAATATCTTATCGAACGATATAAAATTAAAAATGTATATAATTTGGATTAGAACGATACTAGAATATGCTGCAGCCATTTGCAATCCATTTATAAAGGGCTTATCTAACAAGATAGAGGCTGTTCAACGAAAATTTGTGAAAAAAATTAATTTTGTCTCCTGCACTATATACGCCAGTAGATTACAGTTTGTATCATTGGAAACTTTATGGTTTCGGGGTATGTTCTATTGCATAATTTTTTTTCCATTTGAACCAGTGGATTGGTGATTAAATGAATCCAATAAGAAAGATTCATGAAGTTGGAACTAGATCTGGACATTTGGCGATCTCTTCTCCTTTGGTGGGAAATGTTGCGGGGAAGTTATTCTCTTTTTTCAAAAATTTACAACATTTACAATAAATTTCCAAAAAGGCTAAGAGAAACGCCTCTATCTAAGATGTCCTTCAAATTTTTATGTACTGAACTAGAAGAAATCTACAATCCTGCTAATCTTTTTAATTTTGATTATGATAATACTTTCTCGTGGTTGAATAAAAGACAAGGATAAATGGCATTAGCAACATACCTACTTTAGATTTTTATTTACACGTTTTGTATTATTAAAATTGAATCGTTATGCAGTATATCATAATGTTAGTCAACAATACATATAACCAATTGTTAATCATGATTCTCATTTTTTGCATAATGCTACGCTCGAATTATACCTTAATTTTTCCTATTTCGATGATGAATCTATAACTATTTATATTGTCGCGGGTTTATTTTGTTATTGCAATAGGTTTTGCGGGATACCTGTCTATTAAGTAAAATTGTCCCATTCCTATATATCCATGGTGGCTATTGTTATTACCCGTAATTGTGATTTGTCTCTGAACTTTTTCCGAAGGGTGAAGTGAGAAGACTCATCCGTGTTATCAGACGTTTATTGTATGTTATGTTACAACGCATGTTAAACCAAATAGACCGTGCTCTAGACGGCAACAACATAATATATTGTCAACACAATTAAATGTCTTATACAAAAGTATTCACAATAAACACAATCGGCTAAATCGTGATGGAGTTATGCAAATGATTTAAAAATAAGAGGATATAAATCCAGACTGATGAACAGTTTAGTTTAAAGTCTCTGATAATTAATGAAAAGAGGCACAATAGTAACTTTGAAAAATCTTAGTAATATGGTTTAGAGTCACTGATAATTGTTGAAAAGAAATCGTGTAAAAGAAATCATAATAAGCACCACAAATTATTAATCCATTGTTTGCTAGGTTTTGAGTTTATAAAACACATAAATCCATTGAACTGTAGAGTTTCGGATAAAGGATTCAGAAACACCTGAAGTTAGGATCAGTAGAATCATAACTGGACTGTTAGTAGTTGTGTAAAAAATGGTTAAGGCATGTAAAACAAGTAAATCTAGTGTTTGAGCATTGAGACACGTAAATTCACTGCATGTTACCTGCGTATTGCGCGCGGGTGTGGGTTATTATTAAACAAAACCATATTAATTACAATTAATTTTGCAGTTCAAGAAATCTCAATTAAAACTGCTTGAAACTAACAGAGATTGTTGCTAATATAAAATTTAAAAGAAATATTGTGTAAAAACCAGAGTTAGACTATTTGACCTTATAGAGAACTATATTTGTTAAAATTGAACATCGTTGGGTTGTAATGTGGAGCCGCCAGTTACAAAATAATCTATTATTGTACAAATGCGAGTAATTTATCAAACTGTCTTTTTTCTATATGATAATAATTATTACAGCCGAATTTTTAGATGTTGATATATTGTATATTATAACAAGAGAGAACTACTTATTTATAAGAGACTAATTGCTCATATCTATGTGATGTGATATTTTTTTTATTGTACATTTTCCAATATTGTTATCTATTTGATGAAACATTTGTGGTTTTAATCCAAATAAAGATATTCTATTATATTCTATTCTCTTTACTTGCAGCCAGGGCGTTTACACTAGTACGACAGATAACATTAAGTCTCAGACATGTTTTAATTTCATTCAAACACAATGCAAATTCATTGACTAATAATAGGCTAAAAAGAAGACATTATCTCTGAACCAATCCTTATCCAATCAAGTGCTTTCTGTAACGCATCAATTTTGGAAGCAGGATGTATTTTCTACGCAACACACTTTGCTTTCAATCTGCACTCGTTATAGCCTTGTTTTTTCAGTCTCTGTATACGCCTGATAACTTTACAATCTGCTTACACGTTTTTTGTCTCACCAGCACAGATTTTTTCAGTTAAGAGAACTATTTCTGCTGCGGAACAAGGTAATCCTGATCAGTTAATTTATAAATCTAATTTATATATCTGTTAGCCTCCTGATATTGCCGCAAACATCATAAGAATAAGATGCTGTGGAGGAAGATAATTCCTCCGCCAAAATTAAAGTGACATTAACTGATAAATTTAAACCACCTTGGCTGATTGAAACGAATTTTATTTAAAAAGAATTTATTTATTTATTTTCCAGAACTTTCTTTGTTGAAATATTTGATTTTGAATTGTGCGCCATTTTCAGTTTTGGAGGATTACTGCCCTCGATTGGTTTTATCTTGCTCGACCTGCTGCAATTGTTTCATTTTTCTTCATTTAAAATTTGATCGATTTCTACAATATACGCCTGCTAACAATGTCTTCTATTTTTATTGATACACGCATTTGGGGACGTTCTGGAACAGGTAATTTAATAATTCTGTTTTCCGTGTCTTTTTCTTTCCAGATTATTCGTTTGGGTGTTTTGTAACGTGAAAGGTTTCAGATTCCCATTGCCTAAAATTAAATGTCAATTTAATAATTAAATTCGATCGATATGGAAGCTCATCTTAAATTTTAGGACACTAGCAAGTTAGCGCAAGACATGGCAGGTATGAATTTAGCAGATGTGAATGAAAATACAAGCTTATCAGATTCTACTACTAATTATAGGACAGAACACGATCTGGCATCTATGGGGACCTCAGGCACGAATAGGTTAGGAGCCTCTACAAAATTTGGTGACCGCGACAGTCCAAGAATATTAAGTCTATCGCAGTATAAATCTGAAAAACATTCAAGTTGGGTCGGAAATGCCCAAATGATATTTAGCGCTTATGATATCATAAACCCTATGGAGAAATTTGTTGCCGCATGGATGGCATTGCCTGAAAATTTCCGAAATGCCTTGGAAAATTTCAGAGACAGAACTGTGGAAGAAAAACCGTACAATGCATTTGAGTTATTAATGGCTGAAATTCAACAGAGATATCAGCCTGGAAGATCAGCACAAATGTGCGAATTATTACGCTTAGAAAAAATGGGGCGTCAACTACCGACAGAGTTGTACGAACGCCTTTACACAGAAGCTTCCAGGTTGAATATATCCAGAGATGTGGTAAATTCTATTTTTACAGCTGAGCTACCATCTAGGCTTAGAACCACATTGGAAGTATTTTAAACTATAAACATTGATTAGCCAACAAAACTCAGAGGGCTAGACGTGGCAGGTATGAATTTAGCAGATGTGAATAAAAATACAAGCTTACCAGATTCTACTGCTAATTATAGGACTGAACACGATCTGGCATCTATGGGGTTCTCAGACACGAATTGGTTAGGAGCCTCTATAATGCTAAGACCCTTAACTCAGCAATTACCGCACAATTCTGCAAATCTACCGCTTGATAATAAAAATAAGAAATGTTTCATTTGATTATATATAATAAAAGAATTCCATGAAATTATAAATTGAACACTTGCTCATACTTTGCAATATGAAATATTGTGTTATAGTACATTTTATGTGAAAAAATAAATCTTTAAAAGATTACATGTATTTTAAGCTGTAAAAATAAAACACCAATGATCATAAAGACTGGAGGACAATTGTCTGTATGCCTAGTTAGCATAGCGGTATTTCGATGGTATTTGTTTCAATCAAATTTTTGCTTCGAGAATGTTTAACTAGGTAGAAACACTTGCAACAGTTTATTATAATCAAGGTTGCGGTCTTGATATAAACACCTGACCCATTAATTACTTACATATGTCAGTATAAACTAAGAATTGTATAGTGTAGAAAGGCAATTCATCCAGTAGACCGGTTTCGTCCTTATTGGGAACTCATCAAGTACTGGCCAGAATTTGCCGCGGACAGGATACGAACCTGGGCACGTCTGCTTCGGAATCTGGTGCTCTAACCACTGAGCTATCCTGCCGCACACTACACTACACACAATTTTCAGTTATATACTAACTAATGTAACTTGGTTAGTCAATTTTTCCTTTAGGTGGAGCTCATATGGCATCCATTTAGACCCAAAGTTCCAACTAACCATGCCCAATCTGTCATTACTGAACAGACACCACATTACATGGGGAAGTGGTATTGAAATGAACATTTATATAATTAAACGAACATTGGTTGCGCGGGTGGTGATAACAATTATTATAATCAAGGTTGCGGTCTTGATATAAACCCCTGACCCATTAATTACTTACATATGTCAGTATAAACTAAGAATTGTATAGTGTAGAAAAGGCAATTCATCCAGTAGACCGGTTTCGTCCTTATTGGGAACTCATCAAGTACTGGCCAGAATTTGCCGCGGACAGGATACGAACCTGGGCACGTCTGCTTCGGAATCTGGTGCTCTAACCACTGTGCTATCCTGCCGCACACTACACTACACACAATTTTCAGTTATATACTAACTAATTTAACTTGGTTAGTAATTTTTTTCTTTAGGTGGAGCTGATATGGCATCCATTTAGACCCAAAGTTCCAACTAACCATGCCCAATCTGTCATTACTGAACAGACAACACATTACATGGGGAAATGGTATTGAAATGAACATTTATATAATTAAACGAACATTGGTTGCGCGGGTGGTGATAACAGTTATTATAATCAAGGTTTCGGTCTTGATATAAACACCTGACCCATTAATTACTTACATATGTCAGTATGAACTAAGAATTGTATAGTGTAGAAAAGGCAATTCATCCAGTAGACCGGTTTCGTCCTTATTGGGAACTCATCAAGTACTGGCCAGAATTTGCCGCGGACAGGATACGAACCTAGGCACGTCTGCTTCGGAATCTGGTGCTCTAACCACTGAGCTACCCTGCCGCACACTACACTACACACAATTTTCAGTTATATACTAACTAATGTAACTTGGTTAGTCAATTTTTCCTTTAGGTGGAGCTCATATGGCATCCATTTAGACACAAAGTTCCAACTAACCATGCCCAATCTATCATTACTGAACAGACACCACATTACATGGGGAAGTGGTATTGAAATGAACATTTATATAATTAAACGAACATTGGTTGCGCGGGTGGTGATAACAATTATTATAATCAAGGTTGCGGTCTTGATATAAACACCTGACCCATTAATTACTTACATATGTCAGTATAAACTAAGAATTGTATAGTGTAGAAAAGGCAATTCTTAGTTTATACTGACATATGTAAGTAATTAATGGGTCAGGTGTTTATATCAAGACCGCAACCTTGATTATAATAATTGTTATCACCACCCGCGCAACCAATGTCCGTTTAATTATATAAATGTTCATTTCAATACCACTTCCCCATGTAATGTGGTGTCTGTTCAGTAATGACAGATTGGGCATGGTTAGTTGGAACTTTGGGTCTAAATGGATGCCATATGAGCTCCACCTAAAGGAAAAATTGACTAACCAAGTTACATTAGTTAGTATATAACTGAAAATTGTGTGTAGTGTAGTGTGCGGCAGGATAGCTCAGTGGTTAGAGCACCAGATTCCGAAGCAGACGTGCCCAGGTTCGTATCCTGTCCGCGGCAAATTCTGGCCAGTACTTGATGAGTTCCCAATAAGGACGAAACCGGTCTACTGGATGAATTGCCTTTTCTACACTATACAATTCTTAGTTTATACTGACATATGTAAGTAATTAATGGGTCAGGTGTTTATATCAAGACCGCAACCTTGATTATAATAATTGTTATCACCACCCGCGCAACCAATGTTCGTTTAATTATATAAATGTTCATTTCAATACCACTTCCCCATGTAATGTGGTGTCTGTTCAGTAATGACAGATTGGGCATGGTTAGTTGGAACTTTGGGTCTAAATGGATGCCATATGAGCTCCACCTAAAGGAAAAATTGACTAACCAAGTTACATTAGTTAGTATATAACTGAAAATTGTGTGTAGTGTAGTGTGCGGCAGGATAGCTCAGTGGTTAGAGCACCAGATTCCGAAGCAGACGTGCCCAGGTTCGTATCCTGTCCGCGGCAAATTCTGGCCAGTACTTGATGAGTTCCCAATAAGGACGAAACCGGTCTACTGGATGAATTGCCTTTTCTACACTATACAATTCTTAGTTTATACTGACATATGTAAGTAATTAATGGGTCAGGTGTTTATATCAAGACCGCAACCTTGATTATAATAATTGTTATCACCACCCGCGCAACCAATGTTCGTTTAATTATATAAATGTTCATTTCAATACCACTTCCCCATGTAATGTGGTGTCTGTTCAGTAATGACAGATTGGGCATGGTTAGTTGGAACTTTGGGTCTAAATGGATGCCATATGAGCTCCACCTAAAGGAAAAATTGACTAACCAAGTTACATTAGTTAGTATATAACTGAAAATTGTGTGTAGTGTAGTGTGCGGCAGGATAGCTCAGTGGTTAGAGCACCAGATTCCGAAGCAGACGTGCCCAGGTTCGTATCCTGTCCGCGGCAAATTCTGGCCAGTACTTGATGAGTTCCCAATAAGGACGAAACCGGTCTACTGGATGAATTGCCTTTTCTACACTATACAATTCTTAGTTTATACTGACATATGTAAGTAATTAATGGGTCAGGTGTTTATATCAAGACCGCAACCTTGATTATAATAATTGTTATCACCACCCGCGCAACCAATGTTCGTTTAATAATATAAACTTTCAACGGTTGTTTGGCATACGGTAACTGCGCTACGATTCATCATCTCGGCTTCGGGCAGTTATATAATTTTGAAGAAACTGCTTTTGTGTGCTTATGAACTACACAGAACATATAATGTAGCATTTGCATCGGTAAATTCAAAAATTTGCTTGATGTGCCTCCGCTCAATCTACACTATAGACGAAACTGGTCGAGCATACCTGGGATATTGAAGTAATTCTAGACATCCGCCTCTTCTATGGTAATATTGCTACTCACGGAACCTGCAGGGATATCCTTTTTAAAGCCATTTTCAATGACAGTTCACGGTACGCTTTGCCGAAAAATGTTTTGTAATGTTACACAACAATCTATTTGAAACCTTACAACTGGCGTCCGCGACAGGAACGCAATGTAATTTTTGCGCTTTTGTGGAATTAACAATTATAAGGATTACAAAATTATTAGAGTAATAGTATTTTTTGCTTTCTTCCGTGGAATGCCTGAACAAATTTTTGCGGACAGGTTTTTCATTTCTTTTTGAATTTTTGTGAATTGTACGTGGTGCTTGTATGCCAAACGTGGCAATTTAAATCTCAAATGTTATAAGTGAAGCACAAGAAAATTGCTATGACTTCCATTAATTGTTGCCCTCAGAGCCGTCTAAGTTGAAATATTCAATTTTCCACGCCTTAATATAAGATTACATTTTTTAAATCTAGAGCAGGTATAACTTTTGTCACAGCGTTGCATTTGTAGCACACATTGTTATCAAATTTTATCAAAAAATGTTTAGTCGTCTTATTTTTGATGCAACTACAAGTTACATAACTCAGTGTAAACAGCATCACTAGAATTTTGCAATTATTCCAACAAAAGAATTCTACCTTAGTTACAATACCAAGACGACTAATTTATTCAGCATCAGCAGATTCAACTTAAATCAGTTTAATTTCATTCTTTTCAATCTGTGGTAGCAGATTTTGTGTAAAGCTCTGTTATTATCATTTAAGATAAACATAGCACGCATGTTTTAAATTTGAAAATAATAATTTAAATTCATTTGAGTGCTTTTATCGTATTTTAAAAGTCCTTTAAGTTATTTCCATTTGTGACTACTGTCGAACTCAAACTATTTCAGTATACAACCGTGAGTTTCTCATCAGATGACTCCAGGAAATCCTCGTTACAAATATCCCTATAAGATTTGACTTTCTTACTTACTTTACTTTACTGCGGCTGACTCCTTTTGGAGGATAAGCCGGCTCCATTGATTTCTAAAGATTTGTCATTGGAAAAGCACAGATTGATATCACAATGGCTTAAAATTTATGACTAAATAGGTTATATCAAAATAAACAACAATCGATATTCTTGTGACCCTTTACTTTTCATTCACAAAAAAGTTGTGCTATGATCACAAAATATAGATTAAGAAAAATAATTATAAATAGAATTATTATCTTGAATTCAAACCACATATAAACAATTAAATATACTATTAAATACTGTTTGTTGCTGAGAACTAATATATATGCATGTACGTATTAGGTGTTTCAAACCTAGTAACAAATTAGTTCAGTTGTGACCACAAGGATAAACCAAAGACAGCATAAACAGAAAGTTTAATCTCATGCACATTCGCTTCATGCTTACAGCGACTCATCAATAGGAGCCGGTATTACGACCTTTAACCACTATATATTTTGGTGAGGGATATGGGATAATAAGATGGTACAATCTCTATTACAAGCTGATGGATCCCTTTACTGGATTTAACACTATTTTACACTGGTTTTCACATGTTTGGTTGGTTAGGTTTTACAGTAGTCTTGGGTGAATATTTCGACATAAAAATTAACAGCTCTTTGCGAACAAAGATTCTTGTTCGTGTGTCCATAAGGCAATACACCAAGTAAATATAAATGAATATTTATGCGCTTAAGAAGAGGCCGTTACATGCAGCCAAGCTTATATTTTCTCAAGCTGAATTCTCAAGACTGCTGGAAGAAGGCATAATAGGATAAGTAAAAAATACTTTGCCATCCACATTTCACTTGAGCTCTAAGGTTAATGGATCAAAAAGAGCCTGCGGGAATTATCACAAGCTAAATTCTGTGACAAATGCAGATGCATACACAATTCCTATTATAAGTTCATTGTTATGAATACATAGCGATAGATTTTTTCTCGGAATTTGACCTTAGACAGGCATAAAATTAAATTGCAATAGCACTAGTAGATATTGAGAAAAATGCTGTCATCTCTTTTTTAGTTTATTTGAATACGGGTTCGTGAATTTTGTTCTAAAATGCGCTACTCAGATATTTCAGAGGTTAAAGAAGAATATTTTGCGCAACGACACCGACTATTCCATGCCATATTTTGATGAAATAATGATTGTAAGTCCTGACTCAAATTTCTTTTCGAACACCTGAGAAATAATTTATCACACTTAGCATATTAGCGCTCAAAATTAACTGTGATAAAACTCAAATTGCCGCTACATTCGTTGCATTCCAATTACATACTATTTCACTACAAGCTAATCAGCACTTTTCCTTCAAGGTCAATTTTAATCAAGAACCTTCAGTCATCAAAGACATGGAGAACGTTGCGCATAATTTTGGGATTTATAGACGCCATCGCAAATTACTTTCCGACCTCCTCCTATTCTGGACAATATACAATATTATAAATGCATTTCAGGCTCCTCACGAAAACCAATTCAACCTATTCGAAATTAGCATTTTATAATGTATAATTGGTGGATCTTTTTATGTTCAATATTCATTTTTATATGTATCAAAAGTTCAATTTTTGTGCACTATATGCGCTCTATTTCAGGTCACACGGGATCTTCTCATATGATCCACATGTATTATATACCATGCTCTCACTTTTCTCACGCGGTATTACTAACTGTTTTAGCTAATAATTGTGGTTATTTGTTGTTATAACCTTTTACAGCAAAGTCCAATTAGATTTAATTTATTTATTTTTAACATTTAAATGTCATACTTAAATGTTGTTATACTCTGCGCCGACTTGTCGTCGTTCGATATGTTTCAGGCATTTGCTTGTGCAGGACAATTGATAGCACCTGTAGGTCGGTAAAATCTTTATTACTTAAAATTTAAAGGTAATATCAATTTTCCCAAGCAAACAAATTTCGGAGTCAAAATAAATTTCATTTTGTATTTGTAAACTCCATAAAGTTGCATCTGTATGGCTCAATTTGGAGACGCACATGCTATATTGGATATGTTCAGCTATTAAGATCTTATCCATTTTCCAGCTAGAATAAGTACTTACAGGCTTTGTATAAACGTATAGCAATTATCAAGTTTACAGTCTCTTCATCAGTAACACACTTTAAAGATTAACTTGTCTACGAACGCCATAGACGTCAACAGTGGGCATAAACTAGTTCTCTCGGTCTTAACGAACTGCTGTACGAGTGTGCATTAGCCGAGCATCAGCATATTGCAGTATATTTTTAACCTACACACAGGTGATTATCCAGTTGCTTAACTCAATTTAAAACATGTTATGCTGTAACACGCGGCTCCGCGTTACAACCCAACGATGTTCAATTTTGACAAATATAGTGCTCTTTAAGGTCAAATAGTCTAACTCTGTTTTTACACAATATTTCTCTTAACTGTGATTTTAGAAACAATCTCTGTTAGTTTCAAGCAGTTTTAATTGAGATTTCTTGAACTGCAAATTTAATTGTAATTAATAGGGTTTTGTTTAATAAATATACACACCCGCGCGCAATACGCAGGTAACATGCGGTGGATTATAGTGCCTATGTGGATTTATTGACTTTCTTTGCATTAATCTCAGTTTACATTATTAAGAACAGTTCAGATATGATTCCACGCATCAGGACATCAGATGTTCCTCAATCACATTCACAAAATTCTATAGTTCAATGGATTATTATAATTGAAACATGCAAAACCTAGCAAACAGTGGAATAATTATTTGTGATGTTTTTTCAAGACTGTTTTTACACGATTTTTATCCATCAATTATCAGTGACAATATTTACCAGTGACTTTAAACTAAATTGCTAATCAATCTGGATTTATATCATCATATATTTTCAATTATTTACATGTATTCATCACGATTCAGACGTTTGTGTTCCTGATAATTACTTGTGTATAAGACATTCAATTGTGTTAGTATGTATTAGGTTTTGCGAACCTAGTAACAAATTAGTTCAGTTGTGACCAGAAGGATAAACCAAAGGCAGCATGAACGGAAAGTATAATCTCATGCACATTCGTTTCGTGCTTACTGGCGACTCACCAGTAGGAGCCGGTATTACGCCTTTTCACCACTATATATTTGGTAGAAGAATGTGGAATAATAGGACGACAGGTTCATTTGAATGTGGCGTTTATTTTAGTTCCGAAAACCTGATTTAAATAACTTTTCGCAACTCCCGAGAAATTTATTTTTTATTTGTATAGCCTCTATGAATGCAGAATAGCAGTAAACAATTCGTGATCCTGACTTTTTGTAAACCGATTTCGCCCTCATTGGGAACTTCTCACGTACTGTCTAGAATGTGCCGCAAAATGATCCCTAACCTGGGCACGACTGTTTTGGAGTCTGTTGTTCTAGCCACCCACAATCTGTCATTATGGAACAAACACTACACTACCTGTGGAAATGGTATTGAATGGAGCATTCAAAGAAGTAAACGAACATTGGCTGCACGATAGGTGATACCAGTGATTTATATCAAGTTTTCAATCTTAATAATAAAACCAGATCTATTATATATACAAATTTCACATTTTAAACTAAGCATTTTATAATGTAGAAAAGGTAATATATAGTGGGTAAAGGGCGTAATACCGGCTCCTACTGATGAGTCGCCAGTAAGCACGAAACGAATGTGCATGAGATTATACTATCCGTTCATGCTGCCTTTGGTTTATCCTTCTGGTCACAACTGAACTTATTTGTTACTAGGTTCGCAAAACCTAATACATACTTGTATATATATTAGTTCTTCGCAACAAACAGTATTTAACTGTAATATATTCAATTGTGTTGGCAATATATCGTTTTGTTGGTGTCTAGAGCACGGTCCGTTTTGTTTAACTGTGAATTGATTTATGCGTAGCTACACCACTTGCAATAAACGTCTGAAAATGGATGAGTTTTCTTACTTCACCCTTCGGAAAATGTCAGAGACTGATCATGGAACGGGTGGGGATAACAACCACCATGAAAATGTAGACCTGTGAACTCCTGTCTCATTAGGACATCATTAAGATCATCAGCCACTGAATCGTGAAGAAATGCCTATTTAAAATACTTTTTCAGCCAATATTTATTGCTAGCATTTACAACACTTAATCTTCAATCCAGTTTTTACTAATTGTCTGCTCAAATCATTAATATTCAATTTTATATTGTCCATCCACTATGAGATATTTTTGGATTAATTGGAAAAATACTTCTAAAATCAGCAGCGATTTTGCTGATCCGATTACATAAGAACAATTTTTATAGAGACCCAAAAGCAATTTTGAATAATAAATATATTTAGATTAACATTAGTGAAATTAATGTCTTCATAATAATTTCAAATGAAATCGAATCCAGCGTTTTTAAGATAACCTAAAAATTAATAATGCTACAAAATTCGCTTGTCTAAAGCTATGATATGATTCCATATGTAAGAAACATTTTTAGTGGTTTCGCGACCTGTTGTAAATCCATATTTACACTTGCAAAAATCTACATAAAACGCTCATTTAAAATATTCTATTCTTTTTTTCCCGATATATTTCGTCTAAACTTATCAATAGATTTTATCAGTCAGATATTACCTCACTAATTTAGCAATTGAGACTAATGAAGAAAACAAGTTATTTCCTCTAGCCATAATATTTATACTTCAGACTGACCTTTCACTAGATATTCGCGTGTCACATGTGTGTGTGCATTTTCATAACTGTTATTTTAATCTTACTAATTGAGACTGGAGTGGCTAAATAAGAATTTATCATTTGCATGCGTTAACTATTTGTTTTGTACACTCAATGTAAAACGACGTAACTGAGATTACCCTCACACTTTCTGGAGAGGGAAGACGAATAATTCAGAAATTTTCGTCATAAAAACATGCGATGAGTGATAAAAGTAGACGCCCAAAAGACTAATGCACATGTTAAATTTCAATTCAATTCACTTAGGTTGCACTCAAGATGGACTAGTTAATAACAGTTATTGTCATACCATTAAATAAGCGCATGCCACGCATGTGCATATCTATGTGTATACATAACTATGTATACACATTCAACGATTTCGCGGGTACTGTAAAAATATTATTTGAACGAAAGTTTAGATTTTGTTATAGACATTAATTCTATTATATATACATTCGTCAGTATAAACCAAGCATTTTACTTAGAAGCAAATGCGATTCCTCCAGTAGACCGGTTTTGTTCTTTTTGGGAACAATGCATGTACTGTTCAGAATTTTCCGTGAACAGGACACGAACTTTGGAACGTTTGCTTTAAAGCCCGTGACTCTATTTACTGAGCCATCCTGGCGCACACTACACACATTTTTCAATTGTATACTAACCTATATATTGGTTTAGCCTTTATGTACGTGATTTATTCAAGGAAAGATGTCATGGGCCACAGCGTCAAGCATGCAAAAATTCCTTTGATCTTAACAACCTTTTCTCATTAGCGGTAATCGTGTTTACCCAAGAACACCAGCTTAATCTTGACATCGCTTATTTCAACAAAATTTTCAATGTTAAGCTGCGCCTCTCAAACATTATCAGCATCGCTCTAATTTGCTTTGTATGGTATGGCCTACTGCCTCGGCTACTATTTTGTGTAGCAATAACAAGTGGTTTTTGGCATCATATCGTTCATGAAGCATTTCGCAAGTATGAATCAGCCCAACGTCTATAAGTCAAAACACTCTTTTGGTAAACAATGTGCAGTTAATTAACCTGTTGCTTACCTGTGTTCGAACTCTGTCAACAGTATCAATCAGGCCTCACCAGGAAGAAATTTTCTTTTAGCATTCACTTTTTTATACAGGAATTTAGGGAAATGGTCAATTAAATTCTGCATTATCTATTAATTATTTCAAATATAAGATACAATTTCAAAAAGAATACTCAAAATGCCCCAGCGATTAAGAAACAGCGTACTACCTGCAATTTTCATATTATATAAGCGCAGTGCAATTCCTACGTGTTTTTTGCAGTTCCTATCTCCCTGCTGATATGTTCTCCGTCTATGCCTGCCTTCTACTTACTCGCGTTAGAAACGCCGTTCACTTAAAGCTTGACAGCAATCACGCCAGTTTTTACTGCTGTGCTTCTGGAAAATCGTCATCGTTTATTTTATTAACTAGTTTAAAAATGCTGGCAGCTCTTTGGTTTTGTCGCGATTTCTTCAGCAGGACTTAGCATTTGCTATATCTTGCTACGCCTAATCTTTTGGTCTATGTGACTCGGCCCTTAAAAGTAACTAACAGGTCAACAAGACACACGAATCATCTATATAAAGGATTTTAACGTGCGCTTCCGTTTCAAAACTACCTGAATTCACTGCTTTGCCAGTATTAACTCTCTGACTGGAAGTGAGTGCCGTGCAACATTACAAGAAGAAGACAAGACAGATTCTGTGAAAACTGTTCCTGTTGATAGTCCTTAACAGGGTCAGAAAGAATTCACCGGAAAATTCCGTGAAAATTTATGATTGTTGCGGTAACGATAGTGTCTAGAATTAATTATAGACACTTGAGGCCGGCTCTGGTTGATTCGCTGTTTGTTCCTTCATGTGGATGCAACTGGAAAATATTTGTCGAAACCAGAGATATCAGTTGCTGTTTGAGGGTCAGAATTGTGTTTTGGAAGAACTGCGGCAACACCCGGGTGGCTGGCACACGTAGAAGTCCGATTAATAGATAATCGATCACATGTGACTAGTTGTGCTGCAACAAGAAGATTGGCATGGTTAAAGTCCAAGCGACTATGTGATACAGCGTGATAAACGCAAGTCCAGAAGTCAGTGGAGGTAAACAGTCAAGTTGGGAGTGAGACAGCAAACACCCGTAGCGCACTGGTCGGAAATGTAAAGTGTGTGAGGATGCATGACTAATGCAGCGTGCTTATATTCTTGTGCAGGCGCAAGGTCGTATACCATTGGTTAACGGCCAATTTCAAACGTTTAATTTCGTACCGCTTATTGAAATTTAAATTTCATTTTGGCAATTAGTCTGAGTCGTTACATTGCAAGAAAAAATATCATTTCCTTAGGCGTGATAGGTAATGTATGGCAGAATTCGAGCCCAGTTAAGCAACTGTTTATTATTCTACCAAAATTTATTAAAAAACTCTACAGTAAATGCTGGACTGCTGAATATTTGTTGTCTGCTTGAACAAGGATGTGATGCTAAATAACTACTAAAAATTGCTACACAAATTTTTATATTTAGTTGCATGTCATACCGTGTGAAGCAAAATAGAGGAGTGTGAGAGGTTTCAGGGGCCGCAGCGGTAAGAATGCAATGTAGATTACCACTGAAGTTGCCAGGTTTAAGTTGAAACTTGGGCAGGCTGGATTGCCGTCAATGAGTTTGAAAACGACCAAAGTAGCTTGTATGTGCTCAGCGTAGTGGTCATGGCATTCGCAGGGTGTGCACTGTGCAACTGATGATATTGAAATATGCATTGAAAGTGTCTTGTACCATGAAGCCGATGTCTACTTAGTGTTGCTACACAAAGCGTTCACTATATGTGGCTGATCTTACCAAAATGGGGACTGTGAGCTTAGGTGTGAACCATAAGTTGCAACAGTAAAATGTAATAACAAATAAATACACGAAAAGTAAATGACATCGATAGAAAGTGTACTTGAACATTGTTGCAGAGATGACATAATACCGAAGAACATTTCAAAAATGCACCACAATAGTTAGCTAAGAACAGTTGGTTATACCACGTGAAAGAAGTGAGTGTTAGAAATGCAACGAATTATATAGATACATAGAGATCACGTCGAGTGAAATAGGGCGCAACTGGTGCGCAAAAGGTTAACATTTGATATTTAGACAGAAAGAACCTGAGACGCATGTAGAAGGTTGTATGCTGACAAGTTCAGGCTATTCGCTAAACAAATTCAAGCTCTTTATGCCCACCGATGTAGTTGTCGCAACTTGCAGGATAATGCAGTATTTCGGATGACTGAGCAAAATCAGGTAAAGACGGCGATACTTTGTTTGTAATGGTGCAACAACAGCGCCGTTACGAACAAGTATTCTTTTGCCTCTGTGGAGCTGCTTGTGACCGAAGGCTGGACGAGGAGTATGTCTCGGCTGCTGTTCAGACATGTTACAAAATTGAAGTCGGAGGCGAGAAGCTTCGACTTTTAGGTCCATGGCATACAAGAGATTTGACGCAGACTTTTTAATAGATTTACGTATACGGGAAGGCATAGTAAGTGGGACTAAAGGTAACGCATCGACCCAATTGCCATTAATGGACGAGGCTGCTAAAGCTGCTTTGAGATCCCTATGTATTCTTCCTATCATACCATTACATTGGGGGTGATAGGTAGTCGTCTGGTGTAAGATTCATCTCATGAACCGCAAGGTTGTTTTGAAACGATCCGATGAGAAGCAAGTGCCTCTATCAGTAATGACCTCGTTGGGAACACCATAACGTGCTAGCCATGCAGAGATAAAACCGTTAGTGACTTCCACTGCAGAAATGGTTCCACGAGGTAATTTCGCAGGCCATTGTGTAAATCTATCAATCTTAGTTAAAAAGTAGTTAAACCTTGAAATGTTGTCAGATGAGCTTTGTCGATACGCACGAAAGCTATGCGTGAAGTAATTGGGAAATGTAGCAACATATAACGAGTGTGCTGTGTGATCTTGTTTTTCTGGCATGTCGTACACTCGGAGACACATCTTTTAACGATCTGTCTGAGCCTGTGACCTCAGAAATGATGTGTAAGATGTCTGAGTGTCGTCTTACTTCCTGTTTTTGAAATTGAGTGAATTGAGTCAAAACATTTTCTCTGAAGCCTGGTCGGCAGAACTGGCTTGTTGGGCTGCGTACCCGTAAAGAAAAAATTTGGTAAACCTTCCCTGAGTCCGCATACGAACGTTGTGGGGTAATGACCAAATGATCTTTGAATGGGAGTGTCACCATGCTGTTCCGTTCGCAGGATGGATGGCGTTTGGGCAGGTTCTCTGAGAGTCACGGAGTTAAATGTGAATGGCGACGACGAGGGGGTTATAACGAGGCGTCTGGCGTGAAAAATGCATCTGCAGTGACATTTTGTTCGTCTTTGACATGAAAGATGTTAAATTGAAATTCAATCAATGTAATAGCCGTCTATCTACTTTGACAAGGTATTTTGTGTCAGATGAAGTCGCGTTTCGAAGTACGCTAAATAATTCTGCATTATCTGTATAAACAACAAATCTGCTGCAGCCAATGATGCTGATGAAGTGCCGCACTTTGTTGTGCATGGCGAGGAGTTTTCGACCGAAAATGTCGCATCTCGTTTCCAATGATTGGTGAGTACGCGAGTAAAAGCTGATAGGCTTCCTAACTCCGTCGATCTCTTGTTCCAAAGTAACTCAAGTAGGAAACTCATTGGATATCTGGATGCGTTAGAATTGTGGCATTTGCTAACTATTTAATTACGCGACTGAGTAATTACTCGTCTTCATGTGACCATGAAATTATGGAGTTCATGGTAAGTCTTTTTCGATTCCGCAGGTGCTTACACCACGGATAAAGTTGTCTTAATAGGCCAAGAAGGAACTTGCGATAGTAGTTAAGGACTCAACATTTTTGCATCTCCACTTAAAGCCTTTGGTGGCTTCATATTTTTGATACAATTAGCCTTCGACGGCGAAGGTTGAACACCTTGTGGCGTAATACGATGCCCTATGAAATCCACGGATGTAGTTGCACAGCTGATCTTGAGTCTGTGGTTGGATATTTATGAGAGGACATTTGGTAAATACTCGACATGAGATTCTAGGTCTGGGCTAAAAAGCATTATTTTTCATCGAGATATGACATAAAGTATGCGGCGTCGTCGAGGAATATGGTGTCCATGAATCTTTGAAATGTTTGAGTAGCACACTTTTGACGAAAAGGCATGTAGATGTATTCGAAAAGGCCAAAGGGTGTCATGATCAGTCTTTTCAATATTTTCTGCCTCTACCGGATTGTGGTGGCAGGCTTGTCTGAGGTCAATCACTGAGAATTAATTGCTACAGCTGAGTTTTTCAAGTAAGGTTTTCATATTTGGAATAGGATATGAATCGGATTTGGTCACTGAATTTTGCTTGCGATAATCTCCACAGACTCTGTACGATCCGGTTGATTTGGAGACTGTGCAATTGTAAAGTTCATGAAATGTTTGATGGTCTGATGACCCCCTCGTCAAATAATCTTGAAAATCCTTCTTAGGCAGCTTTTAGACAAGCAGGGAATAACCGTCGCTTATTGAGTGAAATAGGTTGTCCTTCTGTGACGATATAGTGCATCGTGTTGGAGACACTTAGCTCTGACTTGCTGAGATCGAACAGAAACTCGTGTTCTCAAATAGCTGCTGAAATCTATGCTGACTGATGCACTGGGGTTGGCTGAAGGACCTGTAGCTAGAAACGCTCGGAAGCAATGTAAAAACGTTTCTCAAGTCCGGTGGATCTTTTGATTAGCAAGATTAACAATGGGCTGATATTGCAACAGGAAATCAAGGCCTATTATATTGTGTGATACCTTGGCGACAATGAAGTTGTTGGTAAATTCACGTCAGAAACCTATGTTTTAGCGTGCGATGCCGGCAACCATAAGTAGGAATGGGCTCCTCTGTAGCTGTTGCAATTAATACGCCTAGAGACATTTCGGCCATGGAATCACCCTTGAGAATTGAAACTGCTTCATCTGTGTCTAAGATGAATTCTTCGCCAATTTTTGAAATCGACAAGATGCAGCAGTTCATTGGATTGTTTGGCCGGGTCATGCCGAAAAATAGGCTGGTTATTGCAAATGATATTAACAGTTTTGCTGTCCATGTGGCATAGTATGTGCGGACGGAATGAGTCGACATAAAATGTAGCAGTAGGTGTTTGGAAATTTCTGCGTGAAGAACAGAAACTATCTTGTTGTTGATTGTGGTCGCCAAAGGAAGGAACTGGTATACGTTTGGTAAGTTCTCCGAACAATGCAGGCAATTTCGACAATTATAAATATAATTTTGGTGGTTAAAGCACCAACCTTTAGGAGAATATCGACTGAATGACCAAGATGATCTCGATTATCGTTTAGTCTGATTTAGACGGTGTTTTGCTCCATGGTTCAATTAGCATGTGTCCTGTCGATGATGATTCTTTCAAGAAATTTAATCAAATCTTAAATACATCTCTCCGAATTGGATAGCCTAACGTCATCCGATGTGAGATAGGCGAATGGACACTGAGCTAACATAGAATTCAGGGTATCCATGTTTGGAAATGACTTACAGGACATTACGATGCATGAAGTGACATAAATATATATTTAAAAAACTATTTAAAACGCATTTACCCTGTAAAAATTACAAACTATTAACTTAGTGAAATTACCTGATCTGAATTTTGACTAACGCAGCTTTCATTTTTCCAGTAGTTTTCTTTTTACAAAATATTTCGGCCTAACTTACCGTAGACCTACATCAGTTGCATTTTGTTTCACAAGTATAACAAACGAAACAAATGAAGTAAGCGCGTTATTTCCTCTAGCCATTATATATATATATATATATATATATATATATATATATAAGTGCTTAACAAATTCTTCAACTACTGTTCGAACACAAATTGAATTCAGAATGTGGTACATAGCACGTAGACGAGAAAAGTTGAGCTTTTTAATTACAGAAGACTTCAAGTAAGTAATATTCACAAACAGGTTTGAAAGAAAAGGATGGTCCGGTGTCGATGAGCTTGGTATTAGATGTGCTACCTTCATTTTAATTGTTTATCCCAAATTCCAAATAAAAGTCAAATTTATTGGGTCCAAATTCTTGCGCAAAGTGTTGTATTATCAACGAAAGTTGTATCAGCAGTACTCCTCTCAGAATCCTGGCGCGTTCGCCAAATTGTAAACGCCCTGGCTGGAAGTAGGTGCCATGCGGCCTTACAAGAAGAAGACAAAAGAGGTTCTGTGAGAACATTTTCTGTGAGTGGCTCTTAACAGGGCCAGAAAAGTTTCACAGGAAAATGCAGTGTAAGCTTATGGATGTTGCAATGACGATAGTTTCCAGAAATACTTCTATACACTAGCTCTGTTATTCTGTTGGTTGGCTGGTTTGCTTTGTATAGATGCACCGGATTAAGTAGAGTTGTGGAAACCGGATATATGAGTTGATGTTTGTAGGCTTAGAATGCAATTTTTTGTAATTAATAGGGTTTTACTTAATAATAATAGACACCCGCGCGCAATACGCCGTAATATGCAGTAAATTTATTTGATTTAACGTTCAAAGCCAGAATTATTATATTTGCTGTGTTTAACTCTTTACACCTGAATATCAACTGCTCTGCTAAGACATTCTGGGTTTATATTTCCTGTTTTCCAGTCATTCACACATAATTACTAGCTATTCTGCCAAGACATTCTGGATTTATATATTTTGTGCATTTTATCATTCACACGAAACTAACTGTTCTGCTAAGACATTCTGGATTTATTTATTGTGTTTATTGTGACTACTTTTATGCCTAGATAGTAACTTGTGTTGACAATATATTATTTTGTTGCCGTCTAGAGCACGGTCAATTTGGACTAACAGTGAATTTTAATTTACTTTGCAACATTGTGTACAATATACGTATGATGATTCGACTTAGCCTTCTCACATCACCCATTGGAAAAGAGTCTGAGACAGATCATAAGCACGGCCCTCGACATCAGCTACCAGGCATATGTAGGAATGGTATAGCATCGCTAAATAAACAGCTACCCCGCAAAAACCTCTTACAATAACCACAATACCTCCTACATAAATGGTGCCCCGTTTCGTCGAGCTCACAGCCAATAAATAATTAATCAGCAACTCTAGTCTATGAGAATATCAAGCAGGCGCTAGTCCTCCCGCTAGCCCAAGCACTTCGGATGAATGCCACGGAAGAGTGAATCCGGTAAAGCGAGGAAAACACACAAGAAAACAAATCCTGAGCCACAAAGCACAGCGAGCCACCCTCTCGAGATCACAATTCTCGAAGACAGCCACACGATGACGGGTGATGACGATGTAACACTGCCATCTGTACTCGACAGCGCGCACACACACAAGATGACGTCCAGCTCAGGAAATGCAGGAAGCCCGGTGGCGAGCCCAGCAACAAGCCGCACCACCACATGGACCCAGTACAAGATATGCCAATTCGATCCAGACTACCTTGACGAGTGGATCGACGATGTTACTTTATTGGCCAAGGTGTCCAATATAACAGACGAGGGCTCAATATTTTTGAGGGCTTGGGAGACAATCCAATGTCTTTCAGACGCGGACTCAAAGATATCCTGCATCAATATACTGAGGGAACATGTTCGCAGCCATGGCAGAGCCTGCAACGCGCCGTCAAGCAGCGCCTGACACCAGATCGGGAAGACAGGCTTACAGAACTGATGAGCCAGATGTCCTTAGGCAGCCGCACGCCTTCCAAGCTATTTAGGAAGATGGAACAGAAAGCCTCTGAATTCACTCTACCCGAGGGAATCTTGATGCGACTATTCATTCAGAAGCTTCCTCCGACACTCCAAGAAATGGCCACGTTTCTGCGCGAATCCGTTGAAGTGCAAGACGACGTACTGCCGGTACGTCTAGACAAGTGGTGGAAGAAACACCACTGGAGCTCACCTGCCTCAGAGCCAGGTTGCATCACATAGCGCCTGTCTGAGTCTCAGTATCCATAATCGTCAGCCCAAACTAATGTCATCAATGAGCGCCTCATCAGCCTGCTCAAGAGCCTCACCGTCAGGCCAGATTCGGCCTCGGTCAGTGCCGTCCTCTATAGACGCGACCAGAGCAGGCGTGACCAGCGTCGACCACCGTCCCGAAACAACACCAAGAGGTCGACGTCCAGAGGCCGTGCCACAGTTCCAGAGCTACCGGCGGAGTGGTGTCCGAATCATCGCAGCTATGGCCACTCCACGCGCTATTGCCTCAGAAATGGCTGCAGATTCCCGCGCACAGACGCGACGTTCATCTGGGCGCGGTCACCTTCGACAATTCAGGATGATCCGCCTATGGATGGTTCGGAAAACTTCTGGGGTCAGCCTGCTCTTCTCTAGTAGAGACTGAACACCTAAAAAATTTTGGCCGCCCGACGTCTGATGGCTCGAAGCACTTGCTCAGATTTCCGCTTACTCCGCCACAATTATTTCGAACCCACCCACCCAGTCAACACCAGCAGTCTTACCTGCGCTAATGGCTCCAGCATAGCGACGTTTGGGGTACGAGTACACACAATCTCGTTCTCCAACTCAAAACGATGTTTCAAGTATCCTTTCATCATTGCCAACACGACAAGAAACATCATTGAACGTGACTTCCTCGAACATTTCGACCTCACTATACGTCCAAAAACACGAGAGATACGCACTGCTGACAATCAGTTGCTATCATCAGCGCTCAAACACACGACTCGCGCCAAAGCAGTCTCATCTATTCAGCTAATTCCTCCAGTTCCTCATGTACCCACGACATCAGCTACCAGGCATATGTAGAAACGATATAGCAACGCTAAAAAGCAGCTACCCCAAAAAATCTCTTACAATAAACACAATACCTCCTACAATATGACAGATAAATACTGTTGGTTGCGGAGAACTAATATATATGCAAGTATATATTAGAT
Source organism: Eudiplozoon nipponicum (assembly GCA_029291075.1). Lineage (NCBI taxonomy): Eukaryota > Metazoa > Platyhelminthes > Monogenea > Mazocraeidea > Diplozoidae > Eudiplozoon > Eudiplozoon nipponicum. Next base: position 321 of record JAQBSW010003841.1, on the reverse strand, counting down.
GTTGCGAAGCTAGTAACAAATTAATTCAGTTGTGACCAGAAAGATAAACCAAAGACTTCATGAACGGAAAGTATAATCTTATGCACATTCTTTTCGTGTTTACTAGCGACTCATCAGTAGGATCCAGTATAACGCCCTTTAACCACTATATATTTGTGCGAAGAATGTGGGATAATAGGACGGAGCAATATCCTAGACTAATGTGTACACCTATAGTAGTGAAGCCAACATCATGTAAAGTCTCTAGAATGCGTCTTCCACGATAACTCAATCTATATAATACATATACCAAGTCTGTAAAGGATACTAACACTATGGCCA
>JAQBSW010003840.1:2500-77080 GCA_029291075.1 Eudiplozoon nipponicum | reverse complement strand
TATTGTTTAAATTGTATTGCCTTAGACATCGTTTAGTTAGGCTTCATATATTTCAGCCTTTTAGCTAGCTTGCCAAAATATGTTTGTTCGATTTTATGTGAACTGGCATATCTGTTAAAAAGTTAATTATTGAATTTTGGCCGTAGCAGCAGACATGGCTTTCGGTGAACCTATAGCGTTTATCGAAAATTATTGTCTGCAAGAGCTAAAAAAATAAGATGATATAAGTCATTAATGTTCTGTATTATAATCGTTAAGCCCTGCAATAAAGGTCATCTGGCTTTTTTTGACTTCGTTATGCAAATGGGGGGTGGTGTGTGGTGCGGTGGAGTGGGGTGGTTTCAGGTGGGGTCGGGATTGAGATTTTTTCCGAACAGGGTAGACTGTACGGAGAGCGGAGGGGAATAAGTTTAATTGTAAAAGTCAGATTATAAGGACGAATCAATTATAGGATGATGGAGCAACTTCTGGTGGTTCTACTGGCATTGACAACAAAATTCGATATCCACAGATGTAATATGCTTGCTGAACCTGCCTTTTGAAAGTTAAGAAAATCATACTGGTATTTCCGGTTAACTTCTTTAATCCCCGAGACTACGGTTTAGAAATCAAGTTAATTTTGGGCTCGAAATTATAATCCATGTAACATAAGCGATAATCGGCTAAAGCTGTAATAACTTTAAATTAATTAAATCAAGGATAAGTTCTTGATATATGGCACGGTGGTTCAGTGTTTAGAGCAACAGATTGCAGAGCGGACTGGACTAGGTTTAAGCTCTGTCCGCAGCAAATACTGAACACTACTTGAAGAGTTCCCAATGAGTACGAAACAGGTCTACTGGATGAATGGTATTTTCTACATTATAAAATGCTTAGTTTATACTGACAAATGTATGTTTATAAAGGGGTAGGTGTTTATATCAACTTCGCTTTCTTGATTAAAATTATTGTTATCATTGCCCGCTCAACCAATGTTCGTTTCAATACCACTTCCCTTTGTAGGGTGGTGTCTGCTCAGTAATGACAGATTGTGGCGGGTTAGGTGGAACAATCTGTCTAAATGGATCCCATATGTGCTCCCCTAAAAGGAAAAAACTAACCGTGTTAAATTAGTTAGTACATAACTGAAAATTGTGCGTAGTGTGCGGCAGGGTAGCTCAGTGGTTAGAGCACCAGATACCGAAACGGACGTATCTAGGTTTGAGCCCTGTCCGCAGCAAATTCTGGATAGCTCATGATAAGTTCCCAATAATGACGAAACCGGTCTACTGGATGAATTTAATTTTCTACACTATACATCACATAGTTTATACTGGCAAATGTTTTTACATAAATTGTCAGGCGTTTATATCAAAATTACAACCTTGATTAAAGTAATATTCATCTTGGATCCAGATTGCATTCTCGGTCAAAGTCCATTGAACCTGTCATATAAACTATTCTCATTGGAAGGTATGGTAAACAGTTTTGCACGCGTTTATAGTGGTAACATCAGCATCATTTCAGAAAACAAAGACATTGAATCCATATGACAACTTATGAACATGTTGATTAATTATCTAAGAATATATAAGATTTTGCGGGCATACAGTTTCCCTCATTTTCTAAAACAAAATTAACTAAGAAGATTTAAATATATCATACTTTCTTGACATATGTCTGCTGGGTCATATACGCCTTTTTGTCATACTCCGCTTTGGCCTCTTATCCCTTGCAGGTTCTTTTTTAAGCATAGATTTCGCCCAGAAATGAGCCGTTTGAGAGGCACAGACCTCAGTGCTACTCACCCTGACATAAAAAGCATAATTCTTTTTTTATATTTCCGTACACATTTAGAAGTTTTTAAACCAAGTTTTCATCTTTTTTTGGTTTAAGATGAGATTTATGTGAATTCTGTTTGAAGAATTGACATAAGCATCAATTGCAATTTTTGAAAGTACTGCAACATAGTAGCTATAAATATAGAGATTAGTTCTTCTATAATCCTTCATGAAGCCTGACGGCTACTTTTCTAACAAAAATGAATAATCAATAAGTAAGGACACATGCAAAACAAAATTGCGGCTTTCACCATTAGTTGTCTTGCATAATTTGTTTGTGAACCAAACTGTTTTTCAATAAAGCTGGTAACAGGTATTTCTTAAAGGAATTTTTCCGAAAGGAGTTAAAATCGTAATGCCTTAAATTTAGCCATTCGTTCGGTACAAAACTGACGTCAGTCTTACGAATGAAGACATTTGACTATTGCTAAACAAAAGCTAGGCTCGAAGGAAAACTGACTGACATGGGAAAGTGCGCAATTTATATGTAAGTTATAGAGCATTGGAAATGCAGCTCTCCCTGTAAGTGGTATCGGATACTTTATACCTTACTGAAATGTCGGCATTTCCCATGAATTTGCATGCTTAACATTCTATTACTTTTGCTGTAGATATTTAAGTAATTTAATTAAGTGTTCATTCATTCTTGGGCTGGTGACAAAATTGGTAAATACAAGTTTTTATCGTCCAGTTCAACGGTAATATAATTTCATCTATCTAGCCGCACATCAGGGTGTAAATAGCATGATTCGCACACACTGACGCTTTTACGTCCTCCCTGGTCATCATTGACTAGCATCAAACAGACGGACGAGGATAAATGCGCACCGTATAACCGAGATGGAAAGACAAGATAACTGCCTCTCTCGCGATTATTAGCCTCGAATCCGTTTTACTGGACTCAATTTTTTTTCTAATAAATGATTGTTCACCAGTGGAATTACCCCTTCTCCATCTTTCGATAATTATATTTACGTTATTGAACTTAGCGATTAGTAAACGTCATTCATAATACAATTTTCGGACATAAAATAATATAAAATCTCGTAATACATATCCATTAGCGTGGCATAGCCAAATAAATATAAATAGATCTGATTTTAATGAAGATATCACATGTTCCAAAAGTCGATACTTTTCTATGAGTATGTTGTCAACTCTGATGATTTGACCGGAAATGAAGTCCCGAAAGTTTGTATAACCGAGGTGGAAAAACAAGATAAGTGACTCTCTCACGATTATTAGCCTCGAATCCGTTTTACTGGACTCAATTTTTTTTCTAATAAATATTTGTTCACCAGTGGAATTACCTCTTATCCATCTTTCGCTAATTATATGTACGCTATTGAACTTTGCGATTAGTAAACGTTATTCATAATACAATTTTCGGACTTAAGATAATATAAAATCTCGTTGTACATATCCATTAGCGCGGCATAGCGAAATAAAGATAAATAGATCTGTTTTTAATGAGGATATCACATTTTCCAAAAGTTGATAATTTTCTATGAGTATGGTGTTAACTCTGATGATTTGACCGGAAATGAAGTCCCGTAAATTTGATAAAAATACGCAGAGATTGGTTCACAGAAAATTTCAGAAGAACAATTTGTGGACAGCTTCAGATTTACAGGGTGAATGAAAATCAAATTAATCAATGGTCAACAATCTGTGCACTTGAACATTAATGATCATTGCGGTAATCTGTCCAGCGAGGCCCAAATCGCAGTGCTTATTCACCCTTTTTCGTACCATAATGAGCTCTTAGATATAAAGCCTAATAAAATGTTATAGCCAATTTTAATAATAGGCAAATAATTTTAACAGCCAAAATGAATGAATTAATTTGCTTGAGAAAATTAACATCACTAGTGCTACTATATTGGGGTATCTAGGTATTTATAAATCGTAGTTAATAAAACAGAATAAGACAACAGTTAGGTGGGTAATATAGGTACCTGCAATAAGGATATAAAATCTTTAATTGTAACTGGTATATAAGACGGACAAAGGCAATATCAAAGGCCTTTGTCATGAATGCTACTGAAGTTTTATACAGAAGAATAGAATGGTATCTTCATTACCGATTTTTAAGGGAAACAACGGTAATTTACAAACATGAGGGAAGCGCTATAAGCAGTTTAGGTTCTGCATACGTTTAATTTGGATAGAATTTCGTTAAAATCAATTCTCTGCATTAAACAGCATAAAAAATGTACAGATAATATCATACGTATTTACAAAACGTCAAATTGCACGCTCTGCGTGGTTTCCGTTGTGTGAAGAAAGGTGTAAAGTACTCCTAACTCAATGCTCCAGAGTGCAAATTACAGCAGGTGTATTTTGGGCTAGTAATAATAACTATTCGTTATGAAAATATTCCATCAGTTATTTGGACCATATTTGCTCTCATACACAGTTTTGGATTATAACGAATAAAATATACTAAAATTTGTTATTATATTTGAAATCAACATTACTTGCTAAAGTTGATTAGTGCCCATTTTTGAAGGACAAATTAAGAAAGGCCATTAGCAACTTAAGGACGACTATGATGCCAAATTTGATGTACCTGAAGAAAAGAATGACCAGAAGGTATATGTTACTAATAACCTGTCAGTTGCACAAATCGTGCACCTCTGGGAATGTAGGCGATAAAAATCTTGAGTCTGAATCACATGCAACGTGTTGAATTGCCGGAAACAGCGATTTTACGCTCAAAGGGTGAGCGTACAATAGAGGAGAAACCGGGCAATTTTATGTTTTATGTTTATTCATGTACAAATCTTTTTTCCATCGATAATATAAATATGATAAAACCATAGCATTAAATTTATCCTAAAATCACTTTCTGGGTAATATGGTATCATTTTACAATGCCAGCTCCGAGATTTCTATTAGAAAATTGAATCTGAAATCGATTATCATGAATATTTACCCGAAGAAATGACAAAGCATAAAACGTAAGTCTAGAAATATAATAGAATTACAGTAGGTCCGCTGGTTCAGTTGCATAGATGATCAGTTGCATGATTTAGAATCATATTCACAAGAGTTTAAATCTCAAACGCGTCTACTGTTATTACTATATATGAATATCAAATAAGAACGGAAACGGTCTGGTGGAAGAATTGAATTTGCTATATCGTATGATGTTTAGTTTATATTGACAAGATATATTAAATGAGGCACATATATGGAAAAATAAATGCAAACGTACGTAAGACGTTTCTATGTGAATGTATATGCACATTAAAAATAAATTTCAGTCATGGATTTACAAGTGCGCTATACATATAAAATATACAAAATGATCCTAATTTTATGTTTGTAACATTATAATGCTACTATCAGTAAGCCGTTTAGAATTTCATAGAATATCTATCGAGTAATTTTTAATTATGTTGTAGGTGTTACGATTTATGTAAGAAGTTTTGCAGAGTGGCTGTTTATTGAGCGATGCTATGCAATTCCTTCATATGCCTGGCAGCTGACGTCGGAAGAAATGGGTTACGTGAGCCGTGCTTATGATCTGTCTCAGACCCCTTTTCCAATGGATGATGTGAGAAGGCTAAGTCGAATTATCATACGTGAATTATGAAAAAGATTGCAACTTAAATTGAAATTCACTGTCAGTCAAAAATGACCGTGCTCTAGACGGCAACAAATTAAAATATTGTCAACACAAGTTAATATCTAAGCACAAAAAAGCCATAATATAAAAAGTAAATAAATCAAGAATGTCTTAACAGTGTAATTTCTGTTCATGTATAAACGGTTAAAAATACACAAAATATAAATCTTGGTTTTGAGCGTTATGACACATAAATCCATCGTATGTTGCCGGGTATTACGCGCGGGTGTATATTATTATTAAACGAATAACAAATGGTAGACCATCTAGTATTTCGTCCATAACGCGTTGTAATGTTTGAGATGCGTTCCTAAGACCGAAATGCATATAATGATATTCGTGTGTGCCACCTCCGGTGAATCTAATTGCAGTACACGAAATGGAGTCTTTTACCATGGGTACTTGATAGAAGGCTATTAGTAGGTCGAGTTTTGAGTACACAGCATGACTGATAGCAGATCTGAGTAGGTCAGTTTGATTTAATAGGATGTACGCATCAGACTGTGTGAAATAATTGAGAATACGATAATCCCCGCACACTCTGAATGTTCCGCGTTCACTTTTTGGTAGCACTACTACAGGCGATGCAAATGGTGAGGTGGATCGTGCACAGATGCCTTGTTGACGAAGCATGGCGAATTCTTCCTCGGCGGCCTTATTCTTGTGTGCTGTCAATGGACGTGCTCTGGGAGGATGAGGAAATGGCTTCGATAAGATGATGCGATGAGATGTGATGGCACGCTTCCTCTTGAGATAAGGCATAAAGTTGATAGGTTTGAAAATTTCTTCGTGTTGCTTTAGAACATCGTCCAGTTGTGAAATATGAGAAACTGAAGGGATAAGCTGAATAGACGAGACTGCTTTGGCGCGAGTCGTGTGTATCTGCGCTGATAATAGCAATTGATTATCAGCAGTGCGTATCTCTCGTGTTTTTGTACGGTAAGGTCGAAATAATCGAGAAAGTCACGTCCAATAATGTTTCTTGTCGTGTTGGCAATGATGAAAGAATACCAGAAACATCGTTTTGAGTTGGAGAACACGATAGAGTGTACTCGTAACCTAAACGTCGCTATGCTGGAGCCATTGGCGCAGGTAAGATTGCTGGAGTTGAATCAGTAAGTGGGTTTGAAATAGTTGTGGCGGATTAAGCTGACGTCTGAACCAGTGTCTATGAGGAATAATTTGCCAGATTTTGCGCCACGGATGAGTAAAGATGCTGATAATGGCAAATGACGATGAGACTGGTTGCAGGGCTTTGGGCGTTTAAACATGACTTGATTGGAGCCGTCGCTGTAAAGACAATAGTTTGATTGAGCTCTACCGCGAAAGCAACGTGCTTCGAGCTAGAAGACGTCGGGCGGTCAACAATTTGGGGTGTTCAGCCTCTACTGCCGCGGAGCAGACCGACCCCGGACGTTATCCGAACCCTCCAAGGGCGAATCATCCTGAGTTGTCGAAGGTGACCGCGCCCATTTGAATGTCACGTCTGTAAGCAGGAATCGGCAGCCATTTCTGAGGCAATGGCGCGCGGAGTGGCCATAGCTGCGGTGATTCGGACACCATTCCGCCGGAAAATCTGGAACTGTAGCACGGCCTCTGGACGTCGACGTCTTGGTGCTGTTTTGGACGGTGGTCGACGCTGGTCACGCCTGTTCTGGTCGCGTCTATAGTGGACGGCATCGACCGAGGCCAAATCTGGCCTGATGGTGAGGCTCTCGAGCAGGCTGATAAGGCGCTCAGTGATGACATTATTTTGGGTTGACGATGCTGGTGACTGAGGTTCGGACAGGCGTGAAGCGATGCAACCTGGCTCTGAGGCAGGTGAGCTGCAGTGGTGTTTCTTGTACAACTTGTCTAGACGTGCCAGCAGTACTTCGTCTTGCACTTCAACAGATTCGCGCAGAAACTTGGCCATTTCTTGGAATGCCGGAGGAAGCTTCTGAATGAATAGTCGCATCAATATTTCACTGGGTATCTTGAATTCAGTGGCTTTCAGCTACATCTTCCTATAAAGATCGGAAGGCATGCGTCTACCTAGGGACATATGGCTCATCAATTCTGTAAGCCTGTCTTCCCGATCTGGTGTCAGGCTCTGTTTGTCGGCGCGTTACAGGCTCTCTCATGGCGGCGAACATGTGCCCTCATTGTATTAATGCAGGATATCTTTAATTCCGCGTCTGAAATACATAGGGGTTGTCTCCTAAGCCCTCAAAAAGATGTGACCCTATTCTATTATATTGGATACCTTGGCCAATAAAGTAACATCATCGATCCACTCGTCAAGTTAGTCTGAATCGAATTGGCATATTTTGTACTGGGTCCATGTGGTGGTGCGGCTTGTTGCTGGGCTCGTCAGCGGGATTCCTGCATTTCCTGAGCTGGACGTCATCTTGTATGTGTGTGCGCTGTCGAGTACAGATGGCAGTGTTACATCGTCGTCACCCGTCATCGTGTGGCTGTCCTCAAGAATTGTGATCTCGAGGGAGTGGCTCGCTGTGCTTTGTAGCTCAGGATTTGTTTTCTTGTGGGTTTTCCCAGCTTTACCGTATTCACTCTCACGTGGCATGCATCCGATGTGCTTTGGCTAGCGGGAGGAATAGCGCCTGCTTCATATTCTCATTGACTAGAGTTGCTGATTAATTATTTATTGGCTGTAAGCTCAACGAGATTGGGCACCATTTATGTAGGAGGAGTTGCGATTTATGTAAGACGTTTTGCGGAGTAGCTGTTTATTTAGTGATGCTATGCTAATCCTACTTAATCCTGGCAGCTGACGTCGGAAAATATGGGTTTCGAGGGCCGTGCTTATGATCTGTCTCAGATCCCTTTTCCAATGGGTGATGTGAGAAGGCTAAGTCGAATTATCATACGTGTATTATGAACAAGGTTGCAACTTAAAATGAAATTCACTGTCAGTCAAAAATGACCGTGCTCTAGACGGCAAAAAAATAAAATATTGTCAACACAAGTTAATATCTAAGCACAAAAACAAATCCATAATAAAAAAATAAATAAATCAAGAATTTCTTAACAGTGTAATTTCTGTTCATGTATAAACGGTTAAAAATACTCAAAATATAAATCCTGGTTTTTAGCGTTATGACACATAAATCCATTGCATGTTACCGGCGTATTACGCGCGGGTGTATATTATTATTAAATAAAACCCTATTAATTACAAATAAAATTGCAGTTCAATAAATCTCAATTAAAACTGCTTAAAACTAACAGAGATTGTTTCTAAAATCACAGTTAAGAGAACGATTGTCTAAATCCAGAATTCGTATATGTGACCCTAAGGAAAACGTATCTGATGAAATTGATACACGTTGGGATGTAACACGAAGCCACGCGTTACAATGTATTAGGTGTTGTGAATCTAGTAAAAGATTAGTTTAATTATGAACAGAAGGATAAACCAAAGACATCATGAACAGATCTCGTGCAAACTCGTTTCGTACTAACTAGCGACACATCAGGAGGAGCCAGTATTACGCCCCTGACCCACTATTTATTTTATTGAGGAATGTGGGAAAATAGGAAGGTACAATCTCCTAGATGAAAGTATAAACATGAAGTAGTAAAGCTAACATCATATAAAGTCTCGACAATGCGACTTCAACGCTAACTCCTTTTATATAAAATATACCAAGTTTGCAAATGATACCAACAATATGGCTATTGTGTCAGTACACGATACTAACATTATAGTACCGAAAAGTTATATGGTACTAACATTATGGTTGCGGAGTTGGTACATTGTACCAACATGATGGATTTCATTTCATGCTAAAGTTCACCAAAATTGAGAATTAGAACAATTTCTGTACAACTGTTAATCCATACACTCTAGCCTTGATCGATATCAGTTATCACATCTCGTCGTAATAAATCGTCGACATCAATCAATTCAATATATAACAGTTAGATACTGTGTTTGACTTAGAACTATATATATATATATATATATATATATATATATATATATATATATATATATATATTCAATATGTATCAGCTGTTGCAAAACTAGTAAAAAATTAGTTCAATTATGACCGGAAGGATAAATCAAAGAGAGCATGAACGGAAAGTATAATCTCGTGCTTGCTGGCGACTCATCAGTAGGAGCCGGTATTACGACCATTACCCTCTATATATTTTGTTGAGGAATGTAGGAAAATAAGACAGTACAATGAGTAATAATATTATTTGTAATAATTCGTTATCAGCAATATAAATTTTTCTTTCTGTTGAAAAGGACGCTTTCACAGTTAAGTCTGTTTATCTTCTATTGTACAAGATGATGCTTTATGCAATCCTTTTGCTGGAAAAATTATCGAATGTATATCGTTATTTACGCTCCTTATTAGCTTTCAGAATAAGGCTAAAATTGTTTTTTATAAGTAATATTTATAGTGAAGTTTTTGCAGCAAAATAAATTTACTAAGTAACTGGAAGCATTGTTATTACAAGGTCTTTTCAATTTGGATTCATTGAAGCCAGTTGATTTGTGTAAGGGCCACAGTGTGCAAATAACCACAATTGACTTCATTTCATAAGATCAAAGCTTTAAATTTTCATATATACTCATAATAATTGTGTGGCCTATTCACAGATTAGTTATTTCTCTGTAAAATAACTTAGATAATTGACTTTTATGTCAACTATGCGTAAATATTATTAGCAAGCTCACTAATTTTTGGTGTGTAAACAGTTCTAATTAAACTGCGTTTACAACGAAACACAAGTTTTAACTGTTATCGAGTATATAATTTTTGCTAAGATTGTTATATTTCTGTAAATTTGGCTCTTCGATGCTTTGGTGCTTATAATACAGGCCTCATTTTCTATTTTCTTTTTCGCGAACTAGTCTGTTAAAGCCACTTGTACACAAAAAACGTCACAATCAAATCGACAGTATATACCTGATACATTTAAATAATTGATTTGAGTCATTTACAAATATTTCTAAAATACGATCGGTTGTACAAACATTATCATTTTCATTTTATAAAATTATGTACAAACAAACCGAATACTACAAAATACTACAGAACAAACACACGCTCTATTGAATTAATTTGGGAATAGAGCTAGTATTCCATTTAATTGGCCACTTTTCCGTGTATAGTCTTGGCTGCGTTGCATTTTTCATATTGTCTCTAAAAGATTAGGCAAAACTATTTGGTATTCTATCGCTATAGATTACTGAGTTTTTCTGCTGCATCATTTTACAGCATTTAGATCTCTTGGAAACAAGTATTCTGAGGTTTCCTTTATAAGAGAAAAGACCAGATCATAGAAGTTACAAATATTTATGTGAACCTGATTTGCTTGTGTAGATTGCGCTAAGCGTAGTTATTCTACTAGGACTCAGGGCTTCAATATTGGTTGAGATTAACGACTAATCTTACTAAGGTATCAAATAATCGGGCTATCTATATTTCCGCAATATGAAGTGCATTTTGAATCAGTGTGTCGTGATGTTAAGATAGTACTTTTTCCGCTAAACTTTACAGATTGATTTTAAGCTTTATTGTGCATAAATTTTAATGTTGTTGTTAACTCGTGTTTAAGTTCCTTCGGCGGATCTCTTATACAGTAGGGACTGACAAAAAGCTGGCGCCCACTTTAACATTCTGCACTCCGTCAATGAGTACATCAGAATAACAATAGAAAAGCCATATAACGGAAATCATTGCAGAGGGCACATAGGAAGACAAAACAAGATCTTGTCGTCGAGTCCGCAAAAAATTAAATTCAGATTACTTCTATTTCATCGGCGGGTGGTGTATTCTGGCACTTTGTTAGGCACAGTTAGCTTTAGAATGAATTAAACTCTAATTCGTGTACTGCAGTAAAAACAATTCATGTACCCATAGTTAAACAGTATTAATATTAAATTTAGGTTAATCAATCTATTTTATCGAAAATGGTTCTTGTTTCATAAGATCAAAGTCTATTCACGCGTTTATGTCGATAACGTTAGTACTTCGTTAACGCATGTGCACTGCAGACACGCAGATTAGTAAAGTACTAAACGTAACATTCGTCTATAAAGAGATAAATATATTTGAGTCATTGCTAAATTGTCTGGATAAATGGGCTCTCAGTTTATCTACTTTAAATTAACTGTTAACCCATTCATATTACCTAATAAACATTGACTGTTTTTCCTTTCATATTATTTTTGACAATCAGGATTAATTAATTAATTATTACTTAATAGATGTAGTCATATTTCAATGTGACTGAATGCTACAAACTGGCGTCCAATTTGGGCTCAGCACAAATGAATGAATACAATTCGAACCAGATTAATTTGTTTCTTATTTCAGGAGACAAAATAATATTTCCAACGCAAATAAGTCAGTTTTTTATTTATTGTGTGCAACGTATATAGAGGTGATATTTGGATGGAAACAACCTATCAATGAGATCCAATAGACGGGCTTCGTCCTTAAAGGGCGAAATTTATGTATATAATTCGATTAGTGTTCACATAAGCATCGCAACCTTGATTTAAATGAACAATATCACCACTTAAGCAACCAATTTTTGTTTAGATACAATGGAGTTGTGCTTGTAAATTATTTTTATTCTTATTGTGCACTCAACTGCAAAAATTGTGCGTATTAAAATTATGTGAGAATTTGGTAAAACGCGCAAGCTTAAGAATTAGATTTTACTGGAAGCTAGAAAATTATTTCGCAAAATGTGCATTACGGAATTACGAAATTTGTTTCGGCTAACAGAAACCTAATATCAGTCAAAATTTATTCATTTTACAATGCAAAAATTCAAGAGACTCCCAGTACTTCAACATCGCCTATTTCCTGCATACCTTGTAAGTTCTGCTGGGACCAGAATCAGCCACTAGTCTAAACCAGCTATTTCTATATTCCTACGCTCAAATACAGTCGTCTGAATGATTGGATTGTAACAATAGCTAACTTTGAGCCCGAGAATGCACTAAGAGTCCTACCTAGGTCTGGCATGAATTCAACAGAAAGTCATCGTAGAAATGCATTTATAATTGTGAAGCAGTCAGCACAATGATGGAAGCAACATTCGAGTCACAGAAGTGAAAATAAAATAATAAATATGTGTATCTTTTACTAAATGGACAAGCTTTATACAAGAAAACTCTTAAAAATAATTGATTGAAAAAAAAGCATGCGTGTTGAGTTAAATAAAATGGATTCTGACGGATTGGAAAATTTATTAAGAGTATTATATGCACAAATGAACACTTTGATTGCAGAGTTCGATTTAATTAAGACTCGGCTGGATGATAAACTAACAATAAATTGTGAGGGAATCCGCATAAACGGCTCAACCAATATAGATATGCTTTTCTACCATAATGCAATACCGATAAAATGAAATTTGAAAAAAAATTATAAGAAAATAATTAAGAATAAAAATTAACTCATTTTAGATAGAGAGACAAACAAAAGTCAGTGTTACAGTTTATATGACACCAATAACCGCACTATATGAAGCTGTTCAAGACATGTTCTATAAAGTGGTCATTCCATTATTCACTGAAGTGATCTCCTCCTGGATTTGAATATTAACTTTCATTTATCTAACCAACACTAGACTTCATTAAATAATATACATTAAGACTTTTCTAAACGGCTGTTAAATTCATAGCATCACTCGTGCATTTTATTTTAATTGATTATCTAACCTGGTACAATTACTGCGATTGCATATCGAAATAAGTTTAATGCCTTCTCCGTTTATTGGCGCCATGCTAGATCTGATCTCTGAATATGCCCATATTTGCTTTCCCTTCTACGCTCTCCTCTTCGGGCTTTTATTGAGTGCATGGATTCCTACATGAAAATATAATTATATTCACTGCAGGTATTACCATATATACCTGGTGTACTTATGAGTTCTATTTTCTCCGTCTATATGGGCGAATTTTTGCCTAATGTAAGCGAATTTTTTAGTATCGTTTGGATTTTAAATTCAGTTGTTAGTGCCCATACTTTTTTACCAAATTTGTAATCCGGTAATACAATAATCGTGTGCCTCTTTACCTGTTTTTCATGTTCTTCCTGTTTCCTGTATCAATTCAATATGTGACAAAAACCCGTGGAAATCAACTTAGTTTAATCGACATAAATTTTACGTATTTTGCCGCAAATAAGATATAATAATTTCTGTTTATTACCACTAAAACTCCAAAAAGAGTAGAATTAATAAAAATAGTTATATAAACTATGCAGTTATAAAAAGAAGAATCACCATAACTGCACATACAGCTACCTTCATGTAGAAAGTGTCATTGTTCAATCGAAAATGAGGAAACATACAAGAAGATTTCAATGTCTGCAATTGAAATAAATAAGAATACTTTATTCTATTGAAGAAGCAAATTGTTTAATTAAAAAACAGTAATCCAAAATAGCTTGAAGTTTTCTGGAATAATTTTTATAAACAGATAAACATTAATTAATTAGAGATATCCAAATTTCCTGCTTTTTGAAAATGAAAAGAGAATGGTAAATTAAGAACTTAGCACGTTTAGTACATGGTTTGAATGACATATTTGAAGTTTTTTATAAGTATGACATAAGTAATACGTTGTGATATATACATGCTTGATAAAAATTTTACAATTTATAAGCAAATGAAGTAAAAAAACATTATTTGCGTATTTATGCATGTTTTTCCGTAAACGAATGTTGGGAAATCATAAGGGAAATTATTTAATGAACCTAATGTATTTCTGCAGTTATGCCTTGTGAAATTTGCAAAACGATAAATGACTTCCGATCAACACAGGTGATATCTAAACACGCGGAAATTATAATAGTATCTCTTTTATAATCGGAATTCTAAATTGGGAAATTGCCCATGTATCCGTTGATAGGCGTAGGAGGATACAAAACTCAAATATATTGGTTTGTATGTTTGACTGCACAAGCAAGGAAACGATAACTCTTTAATGCGCAATATACGATAAACTTGTGATATTAAACATATTGATGTTTTAGATTGAAATATATATATATATATATATATATATATATATATATATATATATATTGTTCTACGAATGCATAAATACACTGCGATCGGTTTTTAATTCACGTTTGCGAAATTGATTTAATAATTTTATCATTACCCGCGCAATAATTGATTGTTTAATTATATTGCCTATATACACATGTGGCGAAATCTGAAAAAGTTAATTCTCGTGATTGCATAGAAATTGTGCAAGCGACATTTCCAGTCAGATAGAATGTTTGCGAAACTACTAGAGATGACAGCCGTATATCTCATTTTGCTTTCCATATATATACATTGCGGTTTGATCCTCGCTAGTCAGTTTGCCGTTCTAAATAAATATTGATAACGCAAGGTCGAAACGCGTCACTTAGTGTGACTGTCAGTAGTCTTGCTATGTTGTTCGATGACTGATCAAATAAAATGGGATTTTTGTTTGCTTCATGCTCAAAAACTTGATTTAATATATATATATATATCTATATATATATATATATATATATATATATATATATATATATATATATATATATATCCTATATAATCTAATTAGAAACATAAGTTAATATTGGCTTCACCTTTATTAGTCATTCTGCGGTTTATGTTAGATTTAAATCGGCTAGGTTGTAAGCCCGAGAGCATTTGGTTTGGAATCTTGAAATGCATGTCTTACACAAAAAAGCCACGCGTTGCAAGATTTCGCCCTTTATATACCAATATATTATTTGGATTTCTGTATCCTTTAATTGGTGTCTCGTGTATGCCACACTTGACTTATTATTCCAAATCGACGTCTATAGAAATTTCGCCAACTACCAGTCAGTGTTCATAAACCTTCCCAACTGATGTTATTTTGAGCATTTGCAACAATATATATATATATTTTATATATATATATATATATATATATATATACAAACATATATATATATATATATATATATATATATATATAATTTATTGATAGTTTAGTGTAACTCCATTTTTAAACTGGTTAAGAAAACGTATTTTATAAAGTTCATCCAGTTTTTTTATTTGTCAATTCACATTTTCGCTGGCTGAGATTTATTGATTGTGTTCTACTTTACATTGCAATGGTATTTTTGAAGGCGGATTTTGAATTGATTTGCCCAGTAGGAGTTCGTAGGAATGTTTGTTAATTAAAATGCACGCACCGAGCAAATACGAATTCTAAGACTATGAAATTATTATTAACTATGAACTCAACCACACAAAATGAACCTTAGAAACGAATTTGTCTTAGATAGAACGAAGAACTTTTCGAACTGAATGTTGGTTATGCAGTAAACTTGGTCAACTTGACTAAAGATAAAAAAAGCACGCAATTATAAAAAATTACACAAAAGTAGCTAAATTGTGAATTAATTTCTCTATACAAGGTTTAAATTTAGGCATGTTTAAACAGCATTGATAAACATTTAATGGCTTTAATTTCTATTAAATGCCATCTAAGTTGTTAAGATCTGTCCCCAGGAGTTTACGTATAAAGGCAAGACACAACCTCACAACGTAGGCAGCAGTTATACGAAGGGACTCCAATATAACCATTTCAAACTTTGAGATGCATGGTGCCGTTATTTTTAGTTATCCTCGAAGAGATGGCAGCTGATTGTCAAATATGAAAATTTCAGGCCTATTCGACACTTTTCTGACTGAGTAGAGCAATGCATAAACGAGATGACATCTCTTTATAAGCTGAACGAGCGATTGCTCCAAAAAGTGGGAGTAGCTTTAAACGATTGTCGCTTTTGCTGCATGAGAAATTTTCCGCCACAAATTGAGCATTGCTTATTTTATAGTCAGTTTTATAGTCTTGATATTTCAACTATATATATATATATATATATATATATATATATATATATATATATATATATATATATATATTTTTATTCTTTTTGAATGCGAGCCTTTATAAAACTCATTGTACTGTTTCAATGATCACAAATTAATAGAAATTTTATCAGACGCATTTTTTTCAAGTATCTACAAATGAACATCTTTTTCTATATAAATTGACAGGCAAAACAAGATAGAAAAATGTAAACATGGAGAAAGTGATATAAGGAAACAACCAATCAATTGCGTGTGTCACCTCCAGTTCAAGCTCAATGCCTGAACATGCTTCTTTTGCTTGCAGAAATCTGACTGCCATTTGTTTATTGAATGGGCTTCGTATGTGGCTAACTCCCATTTGTTATTGCATTAAATAATTATTTTAAATGCTGCGCTTGGAAAACATGCGTATGAGGTTTCAACGACGAATTGCGCGATTGCAGACGTGTATTCACCATTTGATTTGCAACAGGCGTTTATGTTGAAACGTTCTCTCATTCGAGTAATTAACCGTCTGTTCGATCGGCCTACGTAAGTTGATAACAACTTGCGTATGCATATTGGTAAATAATAATTGTTGTCGAAATTAACGGCTGTTTCTCTTTGATTGCAGGTAACGGCAAGTGTGTTAATTTAAATTACATTCGTATTGCGGAAAAGAACATAAAGGAGTCTACCTAAACATCTCATTTAAGTGGATGCAGTTTCCCGAATGGCACAAAAGAAAGTTGAATCGGCATTAACACGCGCATTTAATGCAGCTTAACGACGAGTTTTCTTTTATGTTTCACACTTGCCGTTACCAGCAATCAAAGAGAAACAGCCGTTAATATCAACATCATATATTATTTTTAATTATATACATGTGCAAATTGTCGATCAACTGACATAGGCCGATCGATCAGACGATTAATTACTCGAATGAGAGAACGTTTCAACTTAAACGCTTGTTTCAAATCAAATGGTGAATACACGTCTGGAATTGCGCAACTCATCGTTGAAACATCACACGCATGTTTTCCAGACGTAGCATTTAAAATAGTTACTAAATGCAATAACAAAAGGGAGTTAGCCTCATACTAGGCTTTATGCAAAAGCAAATTGCAGCCGGATTTCTGCAAGCAAGACGCTCCAATATCGAGACGGAAAAAAAATCGATTTTTTTGTAGCATCTACTTAGTAAAGAAGAAATCTTGCTTCGATCGAATTCTAAATACGAGCACAATCACTGTTTAAGCATTTTTCAAAGTCTTATTAGTTTATGGCACAGAACTAAACAGCTTCGACTGAAACCGACACTCCAATAACAAAAAAAAAATTATGTCATGCTCAAAAATACGAATATTGTTTCCTATTCTACCAAGCAGAATTCAGCAATTATTTGAATTCAATTTAAAGAACACGTGACATAACTGATAGGCTGTTACAGTGTTGAAAAATTTAAAAGTGAATTATAAGCATCTTTAGCAATTGAGCGAACACTAACTGGGTGACTCAGCTTTTAGAGCAATAGATTCCGAAGCACACGTGCCCAGGTTTGAAGCCTGTCCGCGGAAAATTTTGGCCAGTACGTAACGAATTCCGATAAGGACGAAACCGGTCTACTGGATGAATTGCTTTTTCTACACTATAATACACTACACTATAATAAAGATTGCGAGCTTGAATTAAACACAAATTACATTGTATTTAACCAGTCGTCGTACACCATAGCAAAATTACCGCCAGTTGCAAGCCATGCCTCGTTTCAACCGTCCATGAACATCATCAGAGTACGACAGCAAACTGACTAGCGAGGATCAAACCGCATTGCATATATATGGAGAGCAAAATTAGATATGTTGCTCTTACATTTAGTAGTCTGGTAAACATTGTATTTGACTGAAAATGTCGGCTATAAATTATCTATGCAGTCAAGAACATTCACTGTTCGCAGTTTTCGCCACACACATATATATAGGGAATACAATAAAACAATAATTGATTTCGCGAGTGGTGGTAAAAATTCTTTAAATCAAGTTTGCGAACTTCAAGTACACACCAATCCCATTGTATTTGACTAGTCGTCGAACAGCATAGCAAAACTACCGGCATTGTGATCATCAGAGTACGACGGAAAACTGACTAGCGAGGATCAAACCGCATCGCATATATATGAAAACCTAAATTAGATCTTCACTAGTCAGTTTGCCATCTTGTCTTGCCGATGATCATGGAAGGTCGAAACGCGTCAGGACGTGCGAATGGCGGTAGTTCTGCTATGTTATTCGACGACTCGGTAAATACAATGGGATTGGTGTTTACTTCGAGGTCTCAAACTTGATTTAAAGTATCGTTGCCACCACCCGCTCAATCATTTATTATTTAATTGTTTTGACTATATAAGTGTGTAGCAAAAGCTGCAAATAGTTAAAGTTGCCGACTGCATAGAAATTATGCAGCCGACGCTTTCAGTCAAGTGCAAATTTGCAAGACTACTAGATGTGAGAGCCTCATATATTATTTTGCTATCGATATATATGCAATGCGGTTTGATCCTCGCTAGTCAGTTTGCCGTCGTACTCTGATGATGATTATGGAAGGTCGAGACACATAAGTGAACCAATTTTTACATAATTTTAAACAGCCCTATTATAGTAAATGATGCACCATTAAAGTAAATAAGGCAAATGAAATAAATATTTATTAAATAAATAATATTAATAGAATCAGACTCGACAAAATACTAGCAAATTTTCTAACTGAATTTTTGGCTGTGGCGTAAACGAATTTATTTTTCCCGAGTGTTTCGTTTCATTTCGCCTTGTTCCTCAATTTTTTTCTGTCCAATGGGTAATAGTGCAGGGTATACGGATTGCGGTGTTGAAAGCTCGTATTTAAAAAAAAATTCCGTCCCTGTTAACAATGGATTTGATACCCTACGTGCAGCTGTTTTTTCTTTTTCAGTTTTTTGCCAATCCCAACGAATGATTGTTGAGTCTGGTTGAGAGAGTGTTTGGCCTTGCCTGGATTCTAGTTAATTGTTGTTGAGTTTTGTCATTCGTGGCTAGTCGATTAGAATATCATGTTGATAGAACTTTTGAATGTTTAGGCCGGGCGCTTGTTGTTTTATATAAAGATATTTTTATTTTTTAGGTACTTTAGAAGAATATCAGTAAGAAACATTTCTTGTATCTGATAAAATTTTGTTTTTTGCATCTGGAGAGGATACTATGAATTTATAATTATGTTTTAGATGCAACACCAGCATAATTTTGCAAATTTAAAAATTTAGACGGTATCAAAATTCATGAAAAATGGAATGGACTTATTTGAGAAAAAAATTGAATTTTCGCCAAAGAAAGTTAACTGTTTCTCCAAGATATCCGCCTCAACATTAGAGAAAAGATTGAATGAAAATTATTAGTTATGTTAACCATATTAATTTATCTATAATATAAATTAGATCTTAAAAAAAATAAAGATTTGTCTTATAAAGATAATGTGGCATGTCCATAAATACTAATAGTTGCGATAAAGATTAAAAAGTCAATTTTATAATGACAAAACCTCTGATCAACAAAAGAATTAAACTTTTTGCAATAAGGCCTTTTAATCTATAAGAACTTTGCATACGATTTAAATAAAATATAGAGGACTTCGAATTAACAACAATTTCATAAACTCACCTTTAGTTACTAGCCAGGTTGCGTATTGTCCGTCGTTTGTAAACATCAAGGTATAATGCCAAATCGATTAACGAGGATCAGATGGACAATATGAAAAATTCTTTGAAAATCATTTACGTGTATTTAACTTCCAACCATCAGTGGACTATCTCGGATTATCTGCTCAAAATTTTATAGGCCGCCAAAACTGCAATAATGCATGTTATTTAAGAGAATGTGTATGTGGAACCCTATCTGGTGTTGTCCAGAAATTAACGCGGGCAGGGCTCGAACCTGAGCACGTCTGGTTTGGAATCTGTTGCTCTAACCACTGTGCCACACTAAAGCACACTATCCACAATTTTCAGTTATATACTAATTAATGTTTCTTGGTTAGCCTTGTTGAATTCACCGAAATTGGTTGGGTCGTTAATGCGGATTCCCTCGGTATTTATTTTTTTGGTGTCTTCCAGCCGAGACTTAATTTTCCCTATCTCCGAAGTCAAAGGGTTCACTTGTGCAGTCAATTCTCTTACTAAGTTTTCCAATCCGTCAGAAGCCATCTTATTTAACTTAACCGAAATGATTTACTTTTAATCAATTATTTATAGGATTTTGCTCGTATAAAGCGCATCCAGTTAGTAAATCAACAATACAAGTATTTGTTATTTGTGTTGAATTCAGCGGCTCGAAGGCTGCTTCCAACATTGTGCTGACTGCTGCATCATAATACGTGCACTTTGGACTGGACTTTCTTTTGAATTTATGCCAGTCCTAGATAGGGCCGTTCGGTTTAAAAGTTGGCTGTTGCTACATCTTCTCTTCCTCCGAAGTCGTCCTTTGCAGCCGACTAAAACGATCAGGTGCGACAACTCCTGATCCATCGGGCATGTTAACGAAAACTGTATTGTGCTATACGTCCACACTTTCCACACGATACGGACCATCATTGACAGCCTGCAGTGCCATGATCTTGACCATCGCGATCAGGACATAGTAACCGACACTTAGGCAAGGGCATGTAGGTCGTCTTGCATAGGCTTGATGCTGTGTGGTACCTATATATTCAGTTAACTGTTTTAGGCGCTCCTGAATATCCGCTATTTTGCGGAGCTCATGGGATCCTGGGGTTACTGGTTCACCCAGCAATCTAATATGCCCTTCATAGACCATGGTTGTTGTAGCAAATCCTGGAGTTGTTTATACTTTAAATCGCATGGCCAGCCGGATCAAATGTAATTTGTCTCTCCAGGATCCTGGGCTCTCGTGGCATCAACATGGCAATACCTCTTTCATCGTTTGGTGTGCTCGTTCAGCCGTTGCACTGGTTTACGGGTGGTAAGTTGCTGCGCGGGAATATTTTATACTAAATTCCTTTCCCCATTGATTAAATTATCTCTACTCAAACTGTGCGCACTGGTCGGTAACAATAACTTGTGGTGCACCAAATCGACAGAGCCATCGCTTTTATAAGCACTTTATAATCTTCTCTATTGTGATTTACTTCTGTGGTACAAACTGGACCCATAGGGCAAATTAATCTACCATGTAAACACATAGGTTACCCCGCCACGAGCTATTGGCAGTTGACCCACCAGGTCAGTATACAGAAATTAGTTCCGTGTAGTGGGATTGAAAGCAATCGCGTGATGTTTTCGCCTTTCTGTAGCTTACAACGCAGACATATAGTGCACTAATGACAATAGCTACGAATTTCTTTTGACATGCCAGGCCAATACAATCGCGACTGCAATGTCTCAATAAGTTGCCTGGCACCAGGATGTCCCAACGTCTCATGACAGAAGGTCAGCAATTCTGTTCGTATAGACTTTGGCACAAGCCATTGCACTTTTTTGTTCTTCTTTTTGCACCAATAGGCCGTCTAACAGACTCAACGTTTTATATAGTGAGGACGCCACTGTGCCGTTTTTAACTTATTGAATATTTTCTGGTATGTGACATCATTTCCCTATCCTTCTGAGATTCTGTTAAGTGGCGGAACTCGCACAGCGGAAGTTCTGCTGAGCGCATCGGCTGCGGCATTGTTGTTTCCGGTTCTATGATGAATTGATACATCATATTCCTCGAGCTCTTCAATGGCTCGGTGTACTTGTTTCCTCTCAATACCCAGTGTTATCCAATGCACTAATGCTTGATGGTCTGTCAAGTCGTCTATATGTCCATCGATGAAAATAGACCTAAACCTTTGTAGCGACCATTGTACGGCCAGTAATTTTTTTACTCTGGCGGCTAAGCTTTGCTTCGCTTTTTATATTGCGCCGGATGTCCGTCCGCTTTTAACACTGCTCCTATGAGGATATCTGACGCGTCTGTAACAATTGACACTACCTACCGGGAAAGTCAAAATAGTTACGTCTATTAATTTCTGTTTGCATAGGATAAATGCTGCTTGAGCCTCCTCCGTCCAATGAAACCGTGTCGTTGCACCAGTTAAATGAGACAAGGGTTGTGGTGTAACCTCCATCCCTGGGAGATCTGATCTACAGAAATTTACTATATCAATAAACCGACACAATTTTGTTCTATTAGTAGGAACTGGAAGGTCATTGATAGGCTTTACTTTAGAATATAATGGCATAACTCCCTCCGCTGAGACTAAATGACACTGTAACCGCACATACTGACCAATCTAAACCTTTTCTGGGTTAAAATGGAATCGCCAGTCTACAGCTTTAGCTAACATCTTCTGTAGTCTAATACGTAATTTGTGTTCAGTAGTGGCCCATATAATTACATCGTCAACGTAAGCGGTTGTTCATTGTAAATTAGACACGAAAGAGTCCATCATACTTTGGATTACTTTTGGCGCGTTCTTTAAATTAATTGGTACCCGATTAAATTGGAAATGATCTTAGGGTATTTGCACCGCTAACTTCGAACGGTCTTTGGGTCGAACGTCAATTAGCCAAAATCCCTGTTTAAGGTCAAACACGGCAAACCATTTGCCTCCGGGGAGCTGTAGGTAAAGATCACGCAGAGCCGAAATTGGATACCGGTCATATTTAGTCAGCAAGTTTAATTGCCGGAAATCAACCAACAGTCGGAGCAAACCATCGGTTTTCGTAACTTAAACCACGGGTACTTAAACAAAGATGACGATGGTTCGAGAGCGCCGGCATCTATCAACTCTTGTGTTGCTCTTCTCGCTGCTGCTAATTCTATTGGAGAAGCACAATATACTTTTAGTGATTTGTAACCTTCATTTAATTCTAGCCATATTTTAAAGCGGTCCACCGTCGGCCTTGGACATACCCTGTAATCAATTTGTTTGAATATAGTGTTGTATTGGTTCTGAAACACATTCACCACTCGAGCAGACAACTGGTCTTCTCCTACACCTTAGAGGTAAATTTATACTTTATGGAATTCATGCTTATTAGCCTCGATTATGCATATATTTTTATTTTGACAATCTTTCGTCTTAACCCACTTTCTAATTAAATCAAGTCCTAATAAGAGCGTTTGAGTATTCGTTACAAAAAAAGACATATGTTAGATATTGCCATTTTTTAATAATTTTGTGTCCCATTTGCCCATAGCCACCATCGACGCGCCTGATGCCTGACACAAATTTTTTCTAGTATGGTTTACGTTGTTTAACGACAAAGTCATTCGTAATAACGACACATCAACTCCCGTATCCTATGCAATATTATTGGCTGTCAGTCAAAGAGTTTTAATAATTTTTACTTTATTATTCAAAATAATTTTTAGGTTGCTCTGCTGGTCTTCTCCTGCTCTACATATCTGAATATTCAAATAATTTATAATTTGGTCATGATCTCGAGAATCTTTATTGGTGAGATGGTGGACCCTAATCCCCACTGAACTGGCCGTTCCTTTTAAGCACTATACTGATTTTGCTGCCCCTTAGGCGATGTACACATCGAAGCCGTTGCCTTTATATGTTGATCTTAATTCCAAGCCACACGCTGTCGCTGACTGTTTCTGACTTGCAGATAATGCCGCAAAGAATTCCAGCAATTTAAGTTGCTGATGCCAGATGTTATAACCGGAAAAACGCATGGAGTCGCAGCTGCTAATTTATTGGCCAACATGGCAGTATTTTGAAGAGCCTGAATTCAATCTTCCAGGCCTTCCTGGGCGCTCGATAGTGCGCCATATCTGGTAGGATCAAGCAGCATAAACATGATGGCCTCATGCGGTTGCAACCCGGATAGACTCAGTTAGCTTGGACAGCCACCGCTTGATGCTTGCCATGGTATCAAGAGGCATCTCACCCAGTAATGGGTTCAGTCAGTACAATTATGAAAACACCTCCTAAGACCTGGCTCAAAAGTGATTCAACACACTTCTTTTTTATTTTTATGCATCAGGTCAACGGGAAATTTGAACTGCACTGCGACTGTCTGGTCAATTACTTCCTGCACAGCCACACACAACATTGGTGCATCTAATTAAAATTCTTGCACTCCAATTGAGGCTTAAAATTTTTTGAACCACAACAGTGGCCTTTCCACATTCAAAGGTGCAAGAATTGGTTTAAAATCTGATTACGGCCGGAAAAACTCGTCGATTCGGATGAAAACACCGGTATATTTCTGTCTGCTTCCTATTGGGCGCGGTTGCCATTTTTGACTTCGCCTATATCGGTTGGGTCATTTATGGGGATTCCGTATCTCAACAGTCAAGTTATTCATTAACCAAATTTTACAATCCGTCAGAAGCCATCTTGTTTAACTTAATACAAATGATTCATTTTTAATCAATTATTTGTAATATTTTGCTCCTATAAAGCGCATACATTTAGTAAAAAAATACAAATATGTATTATTTTGTGTTACTTTTGCGGCTCGAAGGCTGCTTCCATTATTGTGCTGAATGCTTTATCATAATGCGTGCGCTTCTGTGAGGAACTTCTTTTGAATTCATGCCAGCCCCAGATGGGACCCTTGATGCGTTCTCGTTTCCAAAGGTGCCTTTTGCTACAACATAAAAGTCACAAAGTTATTTGACAGCGCATTTTTTCACATCTACTTTGATAATACTTATATTAACAGCACGTATGCAAGCACGTCATGTTAAAAGCATAAATTATTTAATAACTCATAAATCAATCCGTAAAATTTGTTTTATTTTATACTTTCAGAGATGATTACATTGTTTATCTTAATTGTGACTATAATTTGAGGCTTTGAATGCAGTGTTAGTCAAAGAGAATCCTATCAATTCCGTTTGATAATAACCCAAATTATTCTGTTAGTTCAATTTTCGAACTCTAGCTCTTCCTGAAGAATGTATAAAAAACAGACAAACTGTAAATGTTAACATTATAATCTTTTATTTTCCATGTGACCCAAGGTGACATATGTCATTATGTGCTCGTTAATATACATGTCAAAATTGCTCGTACCAAAAATATAATTTCTGCTATACAGATAAAAAATTCGCACTATGGAAAACATCGATAAATTTTGCTAATACTATTTAAATTTATAATGACAATCTGCAGTCATAATTTTTTTGTTTTACCAGGTAATATCCTATATTATTGAGATGTACTTGTTTAAACATTCCATAATAAAATTGAAGCTTGGCGTTACATGCGACGCCTGTATTCATTTGATAAATATCGGGCGTAGCAGATTATATAGTTCAGAGGATGGGATAATCGTGTATTGCAATTTGAGCACATATGCCGAGCCATGAAGCAGACTGGACTATTGAAATTTCTTGATTATGCTATTAAATTAAATAAAATGGTATTTTATTTCAGTTGAAATACTTTATGCAATGTTAAACCGAATTTAAATTGCCATATTCCAGCACGTACATTTTAATCTAATTATGTTTAATTTATTCAGCCCAGACACATTTATCAAGTGTGTACATGCCTGCATAGATGGGCAGAAGACAGAAAAACATAACATTTATTTAAATAAGGTTTCATTTAAACTATTCTAACTAAGAAAACTGTTACAGCTGCGCAAAATTAAATGTGTGACAAAACTTTACTTTTTCCCCTTATAACCATTCATAACTGACCAGCATGCAATCTTTGTTACATTTGCCTATTTTTTAAATCCCTTTTTACTTAAATAGTTTTCGTTACTATTGATGCAATTTTCAAAATAACAAATTTTTCCTGGATGGTAAAATGTGAGCGAAATTTGTTTTTTTTGCATTACAAAAGTTATAACTAGTATGTGATTTTTGGCAAAATGAATTAACTCAATCAAGCAATAATTATTAAAGGACCCTTGGTCTCATTCAGAGTAAATGTTCATGAAATGCATTTGTTCTAACGTTATTATGATGCAATGTTTCTGCCTTCTTGATTAACCCGCGATAAATAAACAAGATATCTAATAGATATATATGGATCCTCTTGACGTTAAAGAAATACCTCCTTCCCTAATGAATGTAAGAAATTCGTTGTTTACAAATTTTCCTTTGCACAATTGGATTACATCATTGAAATGATAACTTTATAGATTTAGATTTGAAGAATTAGTTTTTAATTCTATAATAATCAATGTTTGTTGGGAGAATTAATACTATGATTTAGGTTATTTTTAGATTGGTATTGAAAGTATATGTTTACAATTCTCAAGAATCAAGCTT
The DNA here is from genome assembly GCA_029291075.1 of Eudiplozoon nipponicum. Lineage (NCBI taxonomy): Eukaryota > Metazoa > Platyhelminthes > Monogenea > Mazocraeidea > Diplozoidae > Eudiplozoon > Eudiplozoon nipponicum. The sequence goes on along the minus strand of JAQBSW010003840.1, from coordinate 50,489 downwards.
ATTTATCAATACAATTAATTAACAATTTTTATCATTATTTTAGAGGTGAAGGTATGCTATAAATAACGATGTCTTCAACTTTGAACCAATTAAATATATCAATATAAAATATTGATTTTGTCAGGAAATAATTAAATTTTGGTATCAATAAGTATTGAAATTAAAGGAGACCTCTGAATAAATTGAAAAACTAAAATATTTCATAAGAGTCACCGAGGTCTGCAAATTGTAAAATAGCTTATTATTTGTTTATGAACAATCGTTCAGGCTGAATGTTTATTCGCAATTAGCTCTTGAAAACAAAATGAATCTGTAATGCATGAAGATGGATCAATAAAAACTCATATTCTTTTGGAATGCGAGCCTTAATAAAATTCATAGTACCAATTATTATAATCAAGGTTGCGGTCTTGACATAAACACCGCGGCAAATTCTGGCCAGTACATGATGAGTTCCCAATGAGGACGAAATCGGTCTACTGGGTGAATTGCCTTTTCTACACTATACAATTCTTAGTTTATACTGACATATGTAAGTAATTAATGGGTCAGGTGTTTATATCAAGAATACAACCTTGATTATAATAATTGATATCACCACCCGCGCAACCAATGTTCGTTTAATTATATAAATTTTCAGAGTACCATTTCTTTGTGCAAAATGAAAAGGAGATTTTATCAGATACAGAATCGTTTCTTTCTCATTTACTTCTGGTCGATCGGCCTACGTAAGTTGATCGACAATTTGCGAATGAATATTGGCAAATAATATTTGATGTCGACATTAACGGTTGTTTATTTTGGATTGCTGGTAAAGGCGAGTGTGTTACCTTTAATATCACTCGTAGATTAGCTGCTTTAAATGTACGTGTTAATGCCGGTTCACTTTTCTGTTGTGCTATGCAGGAAAGTTTATTCCATTTAAATTGGATGTTCAGGTATACTGCTTTTTTCAGGTAGAAATACGTCTGCTTTTGTTGATATTCCATGTTAATAATTGACTAAATTAATTTTCTTAAAGCTGACTTGGCCTTAATGGTGTTGTGTAGAGGTTTAGTCTTCCTCACTTCTGTGAGTTTTATAGATAAATATGCTCATGGTAACAAGATGCGTGCTCTCCCTCCCTCCCTGTTTCGTAAAACTCACTAATAATTTGTGTGCCTAAATTATTATTTTTGTTTTATTGAAAAAAATTTTCTTATGGTTATATGGCAGTGCAACATTGGCTTCTATTTTTTAAATGGTAAAACAAAAACATTTTGTAGACTATTTAAAGAAAGAATGACGAATATAAGGAACGAAGATAGAATACCTTTAATAAGCGTTCAAATCACTAAGAGTTTTAAAATCAAACGTCCAGTTAGGAGTGAAATTTAAAAGGTAAATATTCTTAATAACTGATTAATCATTCTTTAAACAATAAAAAGTCTTAATCCGATTTTCTTAATATTTTACTAAAGATAGCTTCAATTTTTAATTCATGCAATCGTCTTTTCCTGCTATTAGCTAATGCGGTATTCCAGATGAAACATAACGATTTTTCAGCAGCTGTTTCATTCACAATATCATCCCTAGATTTAATTTTGATAGATTCTCCGATCAATCTCTTCATCCTATTACGACGACATATTGCTATGCGTCTGTAATCATCCTAATTAATAGTATGCCCGATCTCCACTACATGACAGGCAAGATCAAATTTAGCAATATGTCCATACTTAAATGCTGTTCTTTGTTCACCTCTTCTCACCTTGATTGGACGCATGGTCTCACCAACATAATTGAGATTACAGTCATTGCATGGGATTTCTTACAGTCCTAATGGGTAAAGGACTGTTTTAAAACGGTTTTTATATCATATTTTAAAACTATTGATTTTACGTTTCTGCTTAATTAATAGAGAGCGTAAGATGATTGGCGCGTCTAATATAAACACGATTGGAGCGAAACTTATACTACACTGGTTATCGTATAAATTACGATTTCTTTATTTTAGATAGAACCGATGGTAGACTCGTTCCAGGCAGATCGCAGTCTTCTTATTCCAAATAGTAAGTACCATACAATATACCAAAATATATAGTGGTTAAAGGGCTTAATACCGGCTCCTACTGATGAGTCGCCAGTAAGCACGAAACGAATGTGCATGAGATTATACTTTCCGTTCATGCTCCTTTGGTTTATCCTTCTGGTCACAACTGAACTAATTTGTTACTAGGTTCGCAAAACCTAATACATACTTGCATATATATTAGTTCTTCGCAACAAACAGTATTTAACTGTAATATATTGAATTGAATGATGTCATGCTTACCGCGAAATGTGATAACTGATATCGATCAAGGCCAGAGTGTATGGTTTAACTGGAGTAACAGGTGTTCGGAAATTGTTGTAATTCTCAATTTGGGTGAACTTAGCATAAATTGATATCCATCAGGTTGGTATCATGTACCGACTCGGAAACCATAGTGTTAGTACCGTACTTCGGTCAAAAGGGTATCGGTTACTAACACAATAGCCATAGTGTTAGTATCCTTTACAGACTCGGTATATATATTATATAGTGTGAGTTAGCATTGAAGTCGCATTGTCGTTGACTTTAATGATGTTAGCTTCACTATTACAGGTTTACACATTCGTCTAGGAGATTGTACCGTCCTATTATTCCACATTCTTGACCAAATATATAGTGGTTAAAGGGCGTAATACCGGCTCCTACTGATGAGTCGCCAGTAAGCACGAAACGAATGTGCATGAGATTATAATTTACGTTCATGATGTTTTTGGTTTATCCTTTTGGTCACAACAGAACTAATTTGTTACCATGTTCGCAACACCTAATACGTACTTGCATATATATTAGTTCTCTGTAACAAGCAGTATTTAATATTCTAGGATAGCCATTAAATATTAAACCGTTTATTGCTTAATTATTTTCGTTGGCTTTGGAATATTATCTGACAAAACCTGACAAATCTTGAAAAGCAGCTAAGAACTGTTGATAGTTCATATTGAAACGGCACAAAATAGATAAATGTGTGCTTAACTAATCAAAAAATACCAATCGATCATCTAACATAGAAGGCACTATCTATGGGCCAAAATTAGGAAATACATCTTTCTAATAAATGCAATGTTGATTTTGAGGCAGCATTTGAATTGCTATTTGAACAAACAGCAGACTTAGAACCTACCAGTATTGATTATTAAAATTGGTTGAAGCCTACATTAGTTGATCAGGCTTCACATTTGAAATCGTTCAAATTCGCAGAACAGCATGCATTGACAAAGTAACATTAAAATACGCTTAAAGATATCAACAAAAGTGCAGACACTAAAACACAACGCACTGATAAATGCAAGAGGTTGTTTTAATAAACAAATATGATTAACTTCAAAAGATGGAAAACGTGCTGAATGTCAATGCAAAAGGATAAATTAGATAAAATAGATAAAGTGTTGCGCAAAGTAATAAATGAAATTAAGATCTTGACATATGCCGGTTTAATTGAAGAGACCATTGTACAGAAGCTCAAACAAGCTAGATCATCTGCACCAACAGCCTAAGGATTACCGAAACACTACAAAAGAATTGTCCTACGAAGCAACTATTATCAATGGTCAATTCTCAGTTCCACCAATATTGGCTAAATGATAATTCCGTATACTTGAACCATTGCTAAAACTACTAAATAATTATTTGGTTGCCGATTGTTTTGATTTTCTAACAGAATTGAAGATATAAACGTCAAAAACAAGATTATGATTTCTTTTTATGTTACGTCTTTGTTTACAAATTTTCCAATTAACGAAAACATTGACATTATTGTCCGAGCAGTAGAACACGTCTTATTACCATCTAAATGCATGGGCAAATTCTACGTAATCTTATCTTATTATGCACAATATATATATACATTTTCGTTTTAAAAGAAACATATATAAACAGATTGGTAGTGTAGTAATGGGGAGTCCCTATCTCTAGAGTTAGCTGAGATTTTCCTAGGGCTTTTAATGAACAGATCGTTAAGGAGTGACATAAGTAAATGTGCTCAATATATACGGTACGTTGATGATATTTTGCTTGTCTTTTAAAACAGGTCGCAATCACGAACAACGTGCATATAAATATTAGTTTCACGTCAGAAAACGGGAAAGATGATTGTCTGCCTTTCATAGATGTACAAATAAAAAAGGATACCATGGGTAAATGAAATAGAAAAATTTTCCATAAACAAACGAGGACTGCACAGAATTAGCATATCAGCACTTTCGTGACTTGTCAATATAAATTATCAATATATCGCGGCTGTTTTTCAAGATTTGTCAGGTTGGTCAGTCAATATTCAAAAGGCAACGAATATCCTAAAGCAATAAACGATTTAATGCCTAATGGCTGTCGTAGACAATTAACTGAATCAATAATTAAAAGTGGAAATAAATAGAAACAAACTTATTTCGGACCAAAAAGAAAGCAGTTTAGTTGAACATTCCATTTAAGGAAGATGCAGTTTCCTGAAAAAGAAAGTTGAAGCGGAATTAACATGAGCATTTAATGCAAATAATCTACTAATGTTTAAGGCAACACATACGCCTTTCCCAGCAAAAAAAGACATCACCTATTCTTTACAAAATCATGCGAAAGTTGTCGATAAAATTTCGTAGGCCGATCGACCAAACGGTTAATTACTCGATTGAGAGAACACTGCAACATAAACGCTTATTTTAATTCAAATGAGGAATACCTTTCTGCAATTTTGCAACAAATTGTTGAAACCTCACTCGCATGTTCTCCCGACATAGCATATAAGATAGTAAATAAATGCAATTATAGAAAAGAGTTAGCCAGTCGTCAAAAAACATAACAAAACTACTGCCAGTCGCACGCACTGACGCGTTTCGACCTTCCATGATCATCATCAGAGTACGACGGCAAACTGACTATCGAGGATCAAACCGCATTTAATATATATGGAAATCAAATTTAGATATGCGGCTCTCACCTCTAGCAGTCTCGCATACATTGAACTTGACTGGAAATGTCGGCTGCACAATTTCTATGCAGTCACGAACATTAACTGTTTGTACCTTTCGCCACACACACACACACACACACATATATATATATATATATATATATATATATATATATATATATATATATATATATAGACAATACAATTAAACAATAATTGATTGAGCGGGTGGTGGTAAAAATTCTTTAAATCAAGTTTGCGAACTTGAAGTAAACACAAATCCCATTGTATTTAACCAATCGTCGAACAACATAACAAAACGAACTCCAGTCGCCCGCATTGGCGCAGTTGGAAAACAAAATTAGATATGCAATTTGTTGTTTTTCGACAACTGATCAAATACAATGGGATTGGTGTTCACTTCAAGTTCCCAAACGTCATTTAAATAGTTGTTAACACCACCCGCGCATTGTATACAAGACTACTAGGGGTGAGAGCCGCATATCTAACTTTGCTTCCCATATATATGCAATGCGGTTTGGTACTCGCTAGTCAGTTTGCCGTCGTACTCTGATGATCATCATGGAAGGTCAGTACGTGCGACTGGCAGAAGTTTTGTTATGTTGTTCGACGAGTGGTTAAATATGATAGGATTTTTGTTGACTTCAAGCTCGCAAATTTGATTTAAATAACTGTTCCCACCACCTGCGCAATTAATTATTGTTTAAGATTTAGCCATATAGGAAGATTTATAGATAATCAAATTGCGGCCGGATTTATGCAGGCATAAAGAAGCATGTTCGGGCGTTGAGCTTGAACTGTAGATGATGTATGCAATTGATTGTTCGTTCCCTTATTTCAAACTACCTCTACGTGTACATATTTCTATTTTGTTTGACCTTTCAATTTATACATAAAGAGTTTTTTATCTGTAGATACTTGAAAAAAATAAGAGAAAGAAGCGGCTTTGTCATCTAAAAGATTACCTTTTTCTTTTTTCACATGAAAGATATCATAAATATTTGTGTCCAAATGGGCAAAATGATTTTAAATGCGCAACATTATTGCAACCCCTTTATAGTAAATAACCAAAGGTGAACTTATCATTTAATATGTTCTTGAAAGGGATACGTGAATAATAAGAAGATGAAAGGCAATTTATAAAAATTTGGCTAAAACAAGAATCAATAATTAGTATTATACATAACCTTAGAGCATGAATTCACAAGCGGGCGATAAAAATGCACGGAAGTAAAATTAGTTACTTCAGATTAACAGAATATTTATTACCTGATGTGAAATTTAAAAAAAATTAAATTAAAATTATTAATAGCTCTTTCGCTCCATTTCGTCAAAGGGTTTTACTGGAGATATGAAGCACAAATAAGTAATTTTTAGATAGAAACTCTGTTCTCGTCGAAAGACCCGGTGGCGGTGCCAGTGCGCGGACAAATTGTTCTTGCATACACAGATATGGAGAAAGTGGAATTTTTGAAACAAATTCCTAATAGGGAAGCATACCCACAAACCTCAGCTTTATAAAAAATTTTCACACTAGGTAGAGGAAGTTCAGTGGTGGATGTTATCATAACTAAGTCAGCTGAAAATTATTTAAAAGCAAAAACGGAATGCAGTCTGTCTCTCATGTGCTTCATCGTCTCTTTACGTTTCCATTTTAAGTAAATATACACAGGTATATTATCAACAGCACGAACATCACAGCGGATCTTATTATATCATTAGGTTTATAATTATCTATAAAAGGTGGTGCGTAATCGTTATTGATAAAAAAGTTACGCAGACCATCCGACTCAATCGGCATATATATATATATATATATATATATATATATATATATATATATATATATATATATATATATATATGTGTGTGTGTGTGTGTGTATTAGGTAAGCACGAAACTATGCGCACATTAAATGAAACCTTATGTTCATAATAAATCTGTTGTATACTTATCCATTTAGTACAGAACTTCAAATGTACATATCGCAGCTTTGCAACAAATGATATATTATCGTCATTTATTTAATTGGACGATTTCAGTATTAATACGAATTGGGACAGCTGGTGTCTAGCGACACAATAGTGAATAGATTTTTCTGGAGTAAAATTTTCTCAGAGTGGATTCGAATTCCCAATTTTAGGGAAATTTAGCCTATCACGAATGCAACTGCTCTGGTATGATTTGCGGGCTTGGTGTATAATAAACGTAGTGAATAGGCTTTCAAGTCGCAATGCCGAAGACTTTATATAAATTTAATTCCATTAAACTTGAATTCATAATCATATGGGAGAATGCATCGTTCAACTTTCACACATTCCTTGACCAGTGATGTAGGGCCAGTAAGGAAGAAACACAGGTCTACGCAAGGATGTGTTTTTCGTGAAGGGTGGCTTTGGTATATCCTTCAGTTACTAATTGAACTAATTTGTCCCTAGGTATGCAATACCGAATACTCAATTTCATAAACATTGGTTAACTGCAGCAAAAAGTATGTTTTTGAATTTTCTGTGAATGCAGGTGTTCAAAGTCAATTATAATTTTCCCTTTTGATGAAATTTATCCCATCTCGAAAAACTGTGTACCAATTAATTGATCGGTACGGCGATATTCATTGTGTTGGTGCCATTTGCAAATTCGGAATCTCATTAGCCATTTTATTTTTACTCTTTGAACGTTCGGTATGCATTATATATAGTGATATCGCTATAAAAACACATTTCGGAATACTGTATAAGGCTTTAACAACTTTATAGCTTAAATACACATCCTTGTGAGAGATTGTAATGCTCAGATGTTCCACATTCATAGACCACACATGCATTTGTTACGGAGCGTATTGTTACCAACTACTAAACACAAAAATCATGTTTTTGATTGTAATATTTGTTCATTTTTTATAACTTACCCGTTAAAATTGAACCATTTTTTCCTCGGTGCGCAATACCCTGTACATAATAGCATATACATTAGTTCATCTCAATAGAAAATACTTTACAATGTTATACTTAATTGGATGGTGTCAAGATTAACACAAAATTTAAAAACTGATTTTAATAAGGCCAGACTCTATTCATGTTTACAAACCGACGTTTAAAATTGTTTATCATTCTTAATTGTGTGTAATTTTTCTTGTCTCAAAATCTTTTATGTTGGCTCAATTTGCATATTTGCTATCTTAAAAAATGGTGTTGATACTTTTTACCGTTTGAGTACATACAACATAAAGTAAGCTGGCAATGGATTCTCATACCTAAAGGCTTTATATGAAGATATATACATGACTATTTAAACATACTTTTGTTTATCAGGTGATATCATATCTTGACTAAAAATTTTGTGAACATAAATCTTAGTACCGTCTTCCATTGGTAGGTAGGCGGTACAGAAGCAAAATTTGTGTGGGCATGATTATAACGTTAATCTAATACTAAATTTGGTAGATCATTCAGGACATATTTGATCTGATTTTTTTACAATGTACGCAAAACCTAATACAAAATTCCTGTTATGCTAGTCGATTGAAGGCGACCAAAAAATAGATGTTCAGAATTGGTTCACGTTCTCTATTTTAGTGAACTTTGCCTATCACGAAAGCCAATGTGTCTGTACAGTTTAGAGTCTACGAATATATTTTATATAGTTATTTTACTTTGAATTCGTATTGCTGTAGACTTTACATGAAGTTAGCTCTTTTACGGTTTTATAGTACATTCGTTTAAGCGATAGTATCTTCGAAATGTGCACCATTTTCTAAACAAACACGTGAGTGTCTGGCGTATTATTTTAATCAAGGCTACAACCTTAATATAAACACCTGACCCATTATGTACATACATTTTTTTAGTATAAACTAAGCATTGCATAATATAGATAAGGCAATTCATCCAGTAGAGTGGTGTTTTGCCTATTGGGAACCCTTCACGTACTGTCCGGACTTTACTGTGGACAGGGCTCAAAATTGGACACATCTGATTCGCAATTTGTTTTCTTAAGGGTTGTATGAATGATAAAATTTATTTAATTTAACCACATAAGGTGACGATGACAGAAACAAATAAATGCAATGATCAAATAGAAAGGTGAACTTTCTTATCTGATTCTTGGTTGCTTTAACCTGTTTAAAAATGAATAAGGTATGAAACAATAACTCTAGAATTATTCGTGCGAATATAGTTAAAAGCTGCCTCCTAAATTATTGCATTTTTTGTTCATACATTCAAATTTGAAGCAGTTTATTAAGCATGGATGATATTAAAATCAATCTTTTTTTAACCCTTAATCTTTTAGTCAAACATGACTTGAAAATGGTGGCTTTGAGTTGTCCAAACAATGAAGTTCTGTCCACATTGACCACTTAAATTAATTACTTCACGGAACAACACCGTTGCTTATCAATTTACTTTAAATCATTATGTACTAAAATTTGTCAATATAAGCTAAGTATTGTATAGTGTGAAAAAGCATCATCACGGTCTGTCCAGAATTTGCCGTGGAAGGCTTCGAACCAGGGCACGTCTATTTTGGAATCTGCTGTTCTAAAGTCTGAGCTACCCTGCCGTATCCTACACAGATATTAGGTTTTATACGAAATAATGGTTCCTGGTTAGCAGATCTTTTATGAGGAGACTAAATGGGATCCTTCTAGATCAAAAGTTCCAAATAAATAAGACAGGCCTCGAACCTGGATATGTCTATTTTGGAAACTGCTGTTCTAACCACTGAGCAACTCTGCCGCACCCCACACAGATTTTAAGTTTTATACTTACTAATGTATCCTGGTTAGCCTATCTTTTATGAGGAGCCTATATGGTATCCCTTTAGACCAGAAGTTCAACCTAAATTTGACAGGCCTCGAACCTGGGAACGTCTACTTTGTAAACTGTTGTTCTAACCACCGAGCTACTCTGGCGCACCCCACACAGATTTTAAGTTTTATACTTACTAATGTATCCTGGTTAGCCCATCTTTTATGAGGAGCTTATATGGTATCCCTTTAGACCAGAAGTTCAACCTAAATTTGACAGGCCTCGAACCTAGGCAAGTCTATTTTGTAAACTGCTGTTCTAACCACTGAGCTTCTCTGGCGCACCCTACACAGATTTTAAGTTTTATACTAACTAATATTTCCTAGTTAGCCTATATTTTATGAGGATTCTATATGGCATTCCTTTAGATCAAAGTTCCAACTAAATTAGACAGGCCTCGAACTTGGGTACGTCTTTTTTGGAATCAGTTGTTCTAACCACTGTGTCACCTTGCCGCACCCTATACAGATTTTAAGTTTTATACTACATAATGTTTCTTGGTTAGCCTATCTTTTATGAGGAGCCTAAATGACATCTTTTTTATCCAGAATTTCCAACTAAATTTTCATTCTATCATTACCGCTACATGGAGAAGTGGTGTTGACATGAATATTTATATAATTTTTATAATTTATAATTGATTGCGCGGGCAGTGATAACAATTAATTTAAATCAAGGTTGCGCTATTGATATAACTACCTGGGCCATTATTCACATACCTTTTTCAATAAAAACTAAGTATTGTATAGTGTGTAAAAGGCAATTCAACAAGTAGACCGGTTTCGTCCTTATTGGGAACTCATCACGTATTGTCCAGAATTTGCCGCGGAAAGGGCTCGAAACTGGGCACGTCTGCTAAACCACCCTGACGTGGACTATATAAAATTTTTAGTTTTAAACTAAAATTACTTAGTTTATACTGATAAATGTAAATGTATAATCGGTCGGTTGTTATTAACAAGATCGAAATCTCGACTAAAAATAATTTTTATCACCGCCTTTGCAACCAATATTCCTTGTCCTTTATTGATTTTAAACTAAACAGGGATCGATTTCGCGTCATCCTCTGATAATGACAAACAAAGATGCAGTCAAAGAAATCGTGCGATTAGCGTCCATTTTACTGGCGTAGAGATACAAAACTTTTGAAATTTAATTTTTATATTTTTCTTGTCTACAAAACTGACGTAAATAATTCTCTATTCACCTTTACATTTAATGGTTCTTCATAAATTTTTGTAAACCAATGTAGCAAATGTTGAAAAAACGTCCCAATCATGGGAGTATTATTGTTGCATTGCCGACAAGTCAGTGAACTACAACGCGTTTTAGGCTATGAGGGATGTGAGTCGGGCGAAAACTTTGTTATAGCGCGTTGGTCAACTTTAATAGTATCAGTTAAGAGCATATGATGACAACGGGTGTTCGAAAGACTGCTGTACTTGGAGCTAAATGTCTATTGCCGTGGTCATCCCTTTGGTTAACAGTAGGATTGGTGCCTTCTTTTAGCCCTCAATAACTGATTAAACTAGTTAAAATTTAAAAAGTTAAATAACGACGAATACATACTGAGCTTTCATTTAGAGTTTCTCGAATTCTAAAATCAAGAATATGAGTTATGCTTTAACAGTAATTGATTGCGCGGGTGGTGATAACAAATCTTTAAATCAAGTTTGCGAGCTTGAAGTAAACACCAATCCCATTGTATTTAACCAGTCGTCGAACAACATAACAACACAAATGCGGCTGGTGGTAGTTTTGGTATGTTGTTCGACGACTGGTTAAATATAATGGGATTTGTGTTGACTCCAAGCTCGCAAACTTGATTTAAAAAATGAGTTATGCTTCTTTGGAATTTTAGAAAACGAATAATTTTTCCGCAAAAATAAACTACTACTGAAAGCAAGTTTTGCAGCGCTGTTTGTGAGTTTTAAATTCGAAATTGCAACAGTTCAACTAAAACTTTTTGCGCCTTTTAATTTACGAAATATTTCAAATAATATTGAATGCGAACTACGGAATAATAATTTAAATGTTTCGAATATTATGAGAAAAAATTCTTGTTCTCATAAATATATAAATTATTGTAAACATATTGCTCGACTTATTGGCAAACATGCCTCGAATTTTCCCAATAATGTTAACATTCCTCTGGAGAAGTTTTCAATTGTTGTTGAAAATCATTTTACATTGACCTTTTAACAATTTTGAATCTCAATCTTCCACAATTCAATTATCGGATTTACTCTTGGGAATCAGAAACTTAGTGCAATTGTAATAAGTTTTGAAGAAGAAGAAGAAACAAACAACGTGTAGATTGTCCTCTCAATTTGTTTAAACTAAATAAGTTTAATTGGACATGTTTGTGAAATACGGACACATTTGAATACAATATGCGAGATAAAGTATATGAATAGAGGGTGTGTTTTTTTTAAAAGCCTGCATGGACCTGAATTTTCTTTTTCCTATTCAATGTCTTATAACTCAATTTTCTCTGCTTTGCAAGTTATAACAACAGGGAAATTTTAATAAAGATCTTCCAATTAGGGCGACATACCGCGTAATGTGCATATCCATTTATGAATATATAAAATAAGGAAAATTTAACAAGGAATATTGAGGACGATAGCAAAGGTTTCACAGAGGCTTAGACTAATCAGGAAAACTTAATGAAGATTAAAATTTTTCCAATAATGCTGACGAAATAAATAGTTTAAAGTATGTTGTAAAAACGAAAATGTATGATTGTATTGGCGAATGTCGAGACGATGGTCATGAATTTGAATTCGGAATTTAATATGTACTACTACTACTACTACCGCAAATAATAATACTTCTAATAATAATAAAAAATAATAATGATAATAACAATAATTAAATAATAATAATAATAATAATTTTTATTAGTATGTAGATCTTTAGAATGTTTTTTAAAAAGAAGTAACAATAACATTTATAATATTACTAATAATATTAGTAGTAATAGTTAGTGTTGTAGCAGCACTAGTCGTAATAGTAGCAGTATTAGTAGTATAAGAAGCAGTAGCATAGTCATAATAACGACAATATCGGTAAGTCTATTGAAAATACTACTACTACTACTACTCCTAACGCTACTGTTACTTCTAATATTACTACAAATACTACTTCTATTACTCATACTACCACTACTATTAATTATACTACTACTACTACTACTACAACAACTACTACTTATACTACTACTACTACTACTACTACTATTATTAATAATAATAATAATAATAATAATTTTTATTGTTATTTTTAAATATTAATAAAAATGTAAGTAATAGTATTAATATTAATAGTATTAATAATAGAAATTTGAAGAAAAAAATAGGCCGAGTTTAAAAAACGTGGTATGTGATATTTTATTTTTGAGAATTTTGAGAAATATTAAAATCTTGAACTTTTTCCATCTTCAGATGATGTAATTTTTGGCCTCAGTTGATGGGTTCTCACTTGTCCCTTCTTCTTTAAGCCATCAATTAGCTGATTGTCTGAAAATGACGTTGGAACAAGATTTTCCATTGTTCATTTTCCTCAAGATTTTCCATTGTTCTTTTTCAAATGTCACATTTGCCAAAAGTTGTGTTTTACTCCTGTGCGTATTGTGTCGACCCTGAAGATGAACCTGGAAATTCGGGTTCGAAAATTAGGTGAAAGAACAATGGAAAATCTTGTTCCAACGTCATTTTCACAAAAAGATGAAACGAAAGACTACACTCGGAAAAATAGCACTCGTACAGGTAACAGCGAACAATTCGAACAGATGGTTAATACTCAAGCCATCAAAACAATAATGACCAGATCTCAGACATCACTTTGCAATACGGTCAGAAGGACCTGTACATGCAAACAGGCACACACACACAGACACAAATGCATACAAAATTATCAATCAGCCAAAACATAAAATAGAAAACAGAGTCATATTTGTTACCACCCACATATTCAAATGAAAGCGAAGTTAATATTCTCGAAATAAATGGCCATTATCCACTTTGTTATTAATGTGTTTTTCTTCCTAATTAGAAATATACTGTGTAATATATATATATATATATATATATATATATATATATATATATATATATAGACTTTATTTAGTAAATCTTTCTTCTCCGGATCATATTCATAATGTTTGTGCAAACAGAGGGTTAGTTTGAACTTTAGGACTAAAGGGATGCTGTATAGGCTCCATCCAAAGGACAGGCTAAACAAGAAACACTAGTTGGTATATTAATGAAAAACGTCAGTCTTGTGTTGCTACCACTCGCGCAATCAATGGTTGCTTAATTGTTAATACCACTATTGGCAACTTTAGCCCTATAATGGAGATAAGTAAAACAGAGTAGACTACAGACTAACGACGACCAGCGACCACCATTTACATTAGTACATATTTTAAATCCGAGCTAATAATAATTTGCTCCAAGTAGACAGACATAAAATGCATTTAACTTAGTTTTCCCTTTCACTGTTTCAATGTTATGACTAGTATAACTTATTTGTATCACTTTCTGCCATCATATATGACAGATGGATATGTAGACAATGATTTTTTTAAAGAAAATGACAAAGAAACATACGACGTACGTTTAATCTATTTAACCCGTTTTAAAGCAACATTTAAAATTATACATTATTAACTTCTTTAGTTGTGGTCTGTATCGGATGGAGTGCGGAGTAAACGGAAATCGTCAATAACTAGTGAAAATGACGTTTTTGAATGCAACACTGCGGTTCCCGATCCTAATGTGCACAAAATGCACGTGTTGGTTTGCTTCAGCGCGACAATTTTGTCTCTGTTTACAAATGGGGTAAAATAATTGGTGTTGCTTTGCTTGCGATTGCACCTGAATGCCATAAAGTATACCAATATCGTAGCTTTCAGCTTGCGCTCTTTTTCTCTAATTTTATTCATAAGTCTTTGTGGATTCTCTACTTCTTCAGACAAGAAGATTTGACGCGTTCATATCACACATTACGTATTTTGTATGAGGTTTTTTTTAAAGGACGGTGTAAATTAGTCAGTAATTTGCAAACCGATTAGTCGCTTATGATAAGCAATAACTATGCACCGATAATGACAAGTGTAATTTTTTAAATTGCCTGCTTAGTCCAGGAATTATATTCTGTAAAATAAGCATTATGACACAATAATTTTGAAATATTAAACATGTACTCACTAAAACTGAATTTTAGTATTTCTTATTTGATAAAATTGAAAATGTGGAAACATGCATTAAATTTACTTTAAAAGAACAAATTCGTGTGTATTTTAACTAGAAATCATGGAAGTCTTGGAAAAAACACAAATAAATTTGAATACAAGAAGCTGCCTCAAAATTAGTCAAGGCAAAAAATTTACCATTCTGAATTTATTTCTTAATTTTATTTATAAAAATGAAGAATTAAACCATCATTTATTGTGCACAGGGTGATAAATTTTATTTAAATCATGTTTATGAACGTGAGATAAACAGCATTAGGGATGGTGTTTATCTCGAATCTTCAAACTTTATTTCAAGAATCAAATTTTACCTGTGTGCCGAAAGCTTCAAATTTTCTGTTAGTGACTATACAAAATGTTGGCAGCCAAGATTTTCGGTCAACTAAAATGAATGAGAAACTTCAGTAGGTGAAATTGCATTATTTAAATATCCATAACTTATATATGGATTGTAGCTTGATCCTCCATATTAATTTTGCCGCCGTGCACGGTGATGATCGTAGATGGTCGAAGTGCGTCAGTACGTCTAATTTCCAAAGGATTTTGATATTTAGATCAGTTAATTAATAAAGGATTGATATTTATCTGAACCTTGCATTCTTTATAATAAAGTTAACTGTGTCATGATAATTACTCGGTACTTTAATGGATAATTAAATGGCGAAAATAAGCGGAACAAATCTCATCTTTTTTTAATAATCATTCTCCCTAAAACGTCCAACAATTATTTGTCGCTGAAACTTTCCATTTCGGCAGCACACGAAAGTAAATCGTCGCATGTACAACCGTGTTCAGTCTACGTCTGTATATCCCTCAATGCTGACCACTAAATTTCAATAAGATCGGTCGACTTCGCATTAGGGAGGGTAGTTTTACTGTCTGCCGGTCTAATTATTTAAATCATGGTTGCAATCAGGGTACAAACAGCAATCCCGTTAAATATACATTTGCCAGTATAATCCGAGCATTATATAAAGACGGACAAGTAGTTCATTCAGTAGATCGGTTTTGTCATTTTTAGGAACTCTTCAAGTACTGCCCAGAATTTTGCCCCAGACAGTGCTCGAACCATGATAATATAATTTAATAATAATTGATTGCACGGGTGGTGGTAACAATACTTTAAATCAAGTTTGCGAGCTTGAAGTAAACACCAATCTCATTTTATTTAACCAGTCGTATTAAATTGTATTGCCTATATATGTATGTGGCGAAAGCTACAATCAGTTAATGCTCGTGACTGCATAGAAATTGTGCAGCCGACATTTCTAGTCAAGTTCAATGTATGCGAGACTGCTAGAGATGAGAGCCGCATATCTAACTTTGATTTTCATATATATTCAATGCGGTTTGATTCTCGATAGTCAGTTTGCCGTCCTACTCTGATGATGATCATAGAAGGTCGAAAAGCGTCAGTGCGTTGCGGCTGGCGGTGGTTTTGTTATGCTGTTCGACGATTGGTTAAATATAATGGGATTGGTGTTTACTTGAAGCTCGAAAACTTGATTTAAAGCATGATAATATAATTCTAACTAGCAATACCCAATCTGGCATAGAAGAAAAACTGTGGGCTACCTGGAGAAGTGGTACTGAATTGAACATTTATGTAATTTAACGATTATTAATAGCGCGGGAGGCGAAAACAATTATTTAAATCAAATCTGCAAACATGATATAAAGGCTAATACAATCATATATACACGTGTTAGAATAAAATAAGCCTTTTAAAATGAAGAAAACGCAAGTCATCCAGTAGGCCAGTTCTGTCCTTATTCAAACTCTCCAAGCACTGTCTAGACTTCCGCGTTTGACAGGTCTCGAAACAAAGCACTACATCTTCGGAATCTGTGACTTTTTCCAGTGAGCCACCAGTATATTTCACGGTAGTTTCCAAGCATTACTGAAATGCATGAATGCAGCAATCTTCTTGACGAATAGGTCTAGTTTACATTTTAATACACACAATCTTTAATCAACAATAGTGTAAATTTATATTACCAGGAAGACAGAAAATAATGCTAGAGTTCAAAGTTTCTTTATTTTTCTGACATTATATTTCAGTGTAAAGTTATAAATATTTTATAATTCCGAAATCTAAATGATCCATTTTTATGTTAAATCAAACTAAATTAATCACACATTATAAAATATTCATGAAAATGATAAAAATTCCGTTTATTTGAATACAAGAGATTTATTCATAATTTAACAATCAATGATAGCTCGGGTGGAGATAACAATTCTTTAAATCAATTTTACGAGCTTGAAGTTAACATCAATCCCATCGTATTTAACCAGTCGTTTTTGTTCGATGACTGATTAAATACGATGGGACTGGTGTTTACTCTAAGCTCGCAACGTTGATTTCCAGAATTTATTTATTTATAGTTTGATGTTTTTTATAATTGTAAAGAGTATGCTTTCAAATAGAATTATAATTAGGTATCCATTATGCTCATTAGCCTTATATCTACCTTAGCATAATTATAAAAATTTAAAAATTTAATAATTTCACTTCCATTTTGTCTAGGCAATTTAGCCGTCCTTTCTTAGAAAGTTGAACGCGTCGATGTATTTTCAATTTAACTTCACGGTGTTTATTTTTAAACTAGCACTCTGAAAAGATTGATTTTAAATTATTGCAAAAAGAAACATTTCTTCTTAAAGGTTCTATTTCTATTCCGCATCCTTAATAGTAGCCTTCGTATCAATTTATAGCAAAATGATAAAACAATGATAATATGCTAACTAACTCGTCTTTTAATTTGAGTGATTTTTCCCGATTAATCGGATGTAGCTGTGCAAATGAAAAAGTACAGAGAGTGAATGAGGTAGAAAATGAGAAAAGGCAACTTTAATTCAATGTTGTATTAAGCGTCATAAAGGCATATTTTCTCGCATTCTTCAATGATGCACTTAAATTGTACACAAATTTAGAAATGGATTTCCGTTGTTTGCGCAACAATTTTATAAATGTTTAAAAGGAAAGTATTCAACTAACTTATTTGCTCAGCTTTTCACCATTTTTAGACAAAATTTTGCTTTATGGCTCTATTTTCATCCCCGTAAAACTAACCAATTATTACGAAGGTTATGAGCCTACACCAGCTGTTGCTAAGAATATTTAACTGTATATTGAAGAAATATGTAATAAGCGTATAAAAAAATTAGATAATATTAAAACGTCTTATCTGTTGAGGCAAAAACTAACGTTACATAAAATTTTGTGGTGAAATTATTTCTAATTTAGTTCAATATTTTAATTTGTTACTTAAATTTATTTAAGAAATTTGAAGAAAATTGTAAAGGATTTGTGGGTTTCTCGAAAAGCTGAAGTTTCTTATATGTGTATACCTGCAAAATTTGTGGGACCTTGCCTTTAAAAACAATAACATTAAAAATAAATTAAGACGTCAACAAGCACGAATAGACCCGGTTTGCGTGAATTGAATTGTCACCTTATAAACAGAAAAACAATGCCTAAATTGTACATTAGTAAGTTGGTTAGCGCAGGCATTTAATTTATTTCTGTCTTACAATGATGTATGTGAAAAGGCAAATGCTATTAAATTTGAACTTACAAGTGGCTGTAACTACCGACAGTTTAATGTTGAATCATTATATTCAATCATCAAAAAGTGGAACTCATATCTTTGGCACTATCAACAGGATGAGCCCATTGAAAATAACATGTTTTTGACATATGCTTTAATCTCGATTTGTGATTAGAGTACTATGTGCTATTTGATTTCTGAAGATGGTACTAGGAATGAAGGGCCGAAACACTAAACAGCTAAGATTAGTTCGAGCTTCACTTCTCGTGGTGAGTACGAATGTCATGGAAGCTTTCGGAATGATGACACGAGGCAGCCGAACTCAGTGCGAACTTAGAAATGATGAGCAATCGGATCATTGCGGAATTGAGAGTGCTGATCGACCACCCACGAAAGAAAATCGTGGGTAAGGTAAACGATAACATTGTTTCTGTATGTGGTGATGATTTTGGCAATCAGTGCCAATAGTATGTACAGGTTGTGAAAATGACTGTCGGTAGGGTAGATCAAAATGTTAACTGAGGGATTGGAAAAATAATTTTGTGATTACTATAAAACTCTTTCGATGAAAAAAGAATAATTGAAAATATGGATTAATAACAAATTTGTTTAAATCATGGTTGCGAGCGTTATGCACGAAACTCTATGTGTAACTATAAGAATACAAGAAAATAATGAAATTTCCGAATCGACTCCACGTTAAAATTCTGCATGAATCAGCCTTGGATGTTGAATATACAACAAATAGTCATTTACATTACGAAACAAGATAATCGACAAATCATCTTCTGTGTGCAGGCAGTTTAAATTAATTTGAAATTTGAAAAAGTATTAAAGAGCCTTTCGAGCAGTATAAAATGCATACTTCTGGAGAGAAAATAGTTTTATCTAATGGCTGGATAACTAAAAGGCCTATAAAAGGACCATACGTGGGCGAAATTTGCATAATTGATGACGTCTAAACGATTAACACGAACTGTATTTATTAAGTGAAGTAATATGCAATCTTTATTCCACTTTTAACATACGCACACTGTATATATTTTCTTGCGTCAGATTTTTAAAATTAAAATGTCTGTCGTTCCGCACGCTATCTCTCTCTCTCTCAAACACTTGATATATATATATATATATATATATATATATATATATATATATATATAATCTTTATGTTCACTGGAGTCGAATATTTAAAAGTAAATTTCTTATTTTTGAAGAAAAAACATTAATAACAAATTGAATAAATGCCATTGTTTCGAGTCTAGTAAACATCAGTTCACAATCTTTCATTTATACACATCCGGGGTTTTCAAATGATTATGCATGTAGGCAACTAGTCTGACTTGGTTTTAATCATATATGTTGTTTGGGCTGATTAGAAAATCTACATGTGTATGTATCTGTGTGTGCATGCGTGTTTGCATATATATATATATATATATATATATATATATATATATATATATATACTCATATATAAATATATATATATATATATATATACACATATATAAATATATATATATATAAGCATTATTTAAAAACAAACTGTTTGAAATAATTTTAAGAAATTCATAAAAATACATTTAGACTACCTAGACATATTTTTAAAATTAAATTGCTAAGTTGTGCCATACTTCATAGAAAGATCTCGCACTTTGCTCTTATTTCTTCAATTAGACTTTTAATGCGATTTGTTGGTTAACATATTATGCTCTCCTTTAAATATCATGCTTAAATTTTGAATTTTGTCAAGTGTTACAAGGTATTTTCGATTGCAGAAGAGAGATTTTATTAAATTTGCCTACATTAAGTTAATTGTTGCGTATTGTTAAAACTGATAATATTTCTCCAATTTTAGGTATCATTTATGTAAAGCAGTGGAATAAGCGCTTTTTCCGAGGCGTTTCGGATTTATTTAGTTTTTTAAATGGGAATAGCAAATAAATGAGTTGAGCCTATAAAAGTTCCACCAAAATGCATCATTTGTTGCAATTCAAATATTTGAGCTGGATAACATTTGGCGTTATCGGTTGTTTAAGACGATCTACGAATTAACCCAATTTGAAATAAACCACTTTGTGTAAAATGAATTGGCTAGTAGCAAATTAAGAAAATGTAGTCTTGCACCATGTGAAACTACAGTAAGCAAGAACTGTATCTTTATAATTAAATAAATAGGTGTGTTATTTTAGCCTGAGCAATAATAATGCCTTTAATGTCGGGTTATGACAACCAGCTAGAACAGTCCAAAACTCACCAGAAAATACAAAAGACGGTAGTTCGGCTAAGATTTGCATGTGATAAAAAAGTGAAATTTTTTCGTATACAGATTTACAAATTTGATCAAAAAAGGTGGTTTTCATCATTAGCGCAATAAGCAATTGCTTAATTGAACGAATAATGGGCTTTGGTAGCGCTGAAAATCAGTTGTTTCTGTCATTGCCTAAAATTATGCAACAGGCATTTCCGTCAATTTTTAATATTTGAGATATTACTAAAGGTGAGAGCCACAGTTTCATTTAAGCTTAATTTGTGCAATGAAATTTTACTCACGTTAGTATTTTTGCCTTTGTTCTCGAATGATGGCTAGAGAAAGACAAAATAAATGATACGGAGTGATTTTTGATATATTGAGGACTAATTAAATAAATGCGAACAAGTGAAGATATAAAAACAATTACCCCATTTTCGATAATTTCCTTCATCATCTACACAATCAGTGCTTGCTTATGGTTGTATTATTATTTTTTACTAAGATAAAACAGTTTTTATAAACCACCGTTAAATTTAGTAATATTTAAATTATTACAATACAGTTAAATTTTTTTAGCAACAAGTTTCAGTTTTTCTTATAGACATGTTAGAAGTTTTATTAGTAAACAAATAGAAAAATTAATAAAACAATAGTAGCAGTTATTATAATAAATTAGAATATTAATATTATCATTTCTAAGTTTTAAATATTTAGAAGCTTTATCTTATATTTTTATTGTAGGTTGTAATAATAATAATAATAATAATACTAATAATAATAATAATAATATTAATATTAATAATAATAATTATTATTATTATTATTATTATTAATAATATTAATATTAATATTAATATTATTATAAATATTAATATTATTATTATTATTATTAATATGTGTATGTGTATTATTACTATTATTATTATTATTATTATTATGTGTGTATGTGTATTGTTGTTGTTATTTAAAACTATTATTATTTTACTTTAATTTCATTTAAATCAAATGTTGAAAGATACACAGTTTTATAAGGTAACTGAATTAAAAAAATCCTGCTTTTCTAATTTTGTCAACACAATAGTACTAAATTATAGCTCGCAGTCACAACCGAACTGCTTTATATATGATCATGTTCTGAAAATGTGACATTGAATTATGTGCAACGTATTTAGAGGTGACGTTTTGATGTAAGCAATCTACTATTATCCCCTAGTAGACCGGCTACTTCATTAAAAGAAACACCGGTCTACTGATAGAAATGCTTTTTATACATTATACAGTGCTTAGGTTATACTGAAAAATATACGTATAAAATGGGTCTGGTGTTTACATCAAGATCGCAACCTTTATTTAAATAATTGTTATTACCGTCCGCGCATCCAATATTCGTTTTTTTAATGAACTATTCGGTCTATTTTGCATAGAGTCACGATCTTTCGTGACGTAGAGGTGAAGTAATAATCAGATTTGTCAATAGGCTTCTATGCGTTATCAAATATTGGAAGATGTCACGTTTTCCTTTCTTAACGTCTTAAAATTAATACCGAACTTCACAGTTTATATTTAGCTCAGGCCATATTGGAAAACTCGTTAACAGCAGATGATATTTCTTTATTAGTTATGTTGTAAATAAAGTTCAAATTCTACTTAATAAAATTTTAAAACAATTAAATATGACTGACTAGTTAAACAGACTAAAATTTGAAAAAATATTATTTGTTCTTCAAACAGTCTAAAAGAATTATTTAATTGGAAATGAAAGACGCACGGATTAATAGCCCTGGCAATGGAGAAATTAGCAATGCCTGCAAATCATAAAGAGAGCAGAAGCTAACACAGTTTTTAAAAATATGCAGATAATAAACATTGTACCGGAAAAGAGCATCTACACTGAATCGCTGGAGACTGAAATAAGTCCTGACATTAAAGGTTTGTTATTTATTAGCTTGATTCTATTCTAGCTCAACTTGACATCACGTCATTATATATGACATATTCTCGTGCATTCATTTGGGAGAACCTCTGAATATAATTATTTTCAATTATACAGCGCTAAATTATAAAAACTAAATTTTAATTTCCACAAGAGGTTTAACGAATGCTTTGTTGATAAGGGGCTGCATTCTAAAAATGTGAAATTTTTACTTGTTCAATAATTAATTAAAGTTTAAAATAAATGGTCAGTATCGTAGTCTTTTGCGTATTATTTCAATATTCTTATTGGCAAATTTATAGAGCAAAATACAAGAGATTCCAAATGCTTCGAAGATAAAACCCATGGTATACGCAAATAAGGCACAAAATAACTATATATATATATATATATATATATATATCTCTATATATATATAACTATATGATCAGTATAAAAAAACATTGCGTCAAGTAACCGCGAGTTAATTAAATTGTTGATTGGTTTGTCCACATTGAGCTTGACGAGTACTCTCCAGAAGTCGTCGCGCCCGTGGTTCGAATAGAAACTTACTGGATTCTTAGCCTAGCACGTATACATCTGCACCAACTCTGCTGCATACTGCATGCATGTTTCAGTGTTATACCAACTTGAGATTTGGTTAGTTCTCCCTTTAGGTAGAAACTATTTTTAATCTCTTAATACATAACGTTTTACCCGACTACCGCAGATTTGACATTATACGACAAAATGCCATTTAACGAAATTATATTGATTTGAAATCCCAGAGCAGGATTTTTAAATTTATTTGTTAATTCAATATTGCGTCGAGTAGCATGGACAATTCATCTAGTACATCGGTTTGTACCTTATTTTGAATGCTTCAACTATTCTTGATAATTTGCCGCATATGTGTACAAACCTGGATCCATTTCCTTTGTAGTTTGCGATTCTTTTATTCACTCTACTTTCTCTATTTTCTCTCCCTATATATAATTTATCTCAAATTTTTCTCTATTTCTATTTTTTCTCTCTCTTCATTTTCTTACTTTCTATATTTTCTCTCTGTATTTTCTCTCTTTATATTTCCTCCTCACTTTCTCTATTGCTATTTTACTCTATATTTTTTCTTTTACTACTTACTCTCCTCTTATTTTTCTCCTCTTCCTTCTCTCTCTCTTTTCTCACTCTCTATATTTTCTCTCTCTAATTTCATTTTCTATACTTTTCATATAATTCTATTTTTTCTCACCATTTTCTCACTATCCATTTTACCTCTTACTCTTTTCTTTCTTTATTTTCTTTCTATATATATTTTCTGTTTCTCTATTTTCCCTCCCTCTAAATATCTCTATATATTTTTTCTCGTTCAGTTTACTATCTCTCGTTTTTTTAACTATTTTCTCTATATATTTTTTTCTCTCATTATTATCAATCTTGCTATTTTCTCTCCCTTTTTTCTCCCTCTATATATTTCCTCTCGCAACTTTCTCTCTTTGTCTATTTACTCTCTACATTTTTTCTCTCTATTTTCAGTCCTATTTTTCCCTATCTCTATTTTCTCGCTCTATATTTCCTATATATTTTTTCTTTTTCTATTTACTCTGTTTATATATGTTTTGCTGTAGTTTCTTTTTTTATTTTCTCACAATTTATAAAAATATATAAGTATAACGAAATTAAATATTATATCGGAAATAAATTGAACAATTCATGAATTAAGTGACGTTATTATTCGCTTTTAAGAGAAGATGTTATTTAAATCGTATAAAGTAAATTTTCATGTTTAACGCACTATATTTAAGACAAAAATATCTTCCCAGGCCGAAGTAATTTAGAGGTAACTTAGCAATACACTTTCGTTAAGAGAAATCAGATAACAGGATTTTTTAGGAACTAAGATTTTGTCAGAAGAAGTCAGAAGCTTGATCGTATCCAGTATAAAAATTATATGAATGCGGATGCTTATAAAAAGTGTACAGAAGAATCATTGTATGTTATTCAGCTAAGCGGACAAAAATTATGTTTCGGGCAAATATTTGAAGAACTCTATTTATTAATTGGATCTTAAAAGATATTTTATGGTGGACCGAAACTGAGATCCGTACAAGAAAAGACACAGGAACAAACATGAAGTTTTTTCAGTGGCATAAATTTAAAAAAAATAAATACAACAAAATTCAATAATTTATTTAAAAATTAATTTGTTCAACGTTTTCTTAATTAAATATCGTCTGAGACAAATAAATGGAAAAGTTCGAATTTCATTTACAGAAACATCTTTCTGCAAGTGAACTTCAATAAAAAAAATTTTTATCGGATACAAGAACTGTTTCTTTCACATTTCCTCATCAATTATCTACAAATAAATAAATACCTATATATATATATATATATATATATATGTATGTATTTATATATATAAGGTAAATTAATCCGAAAATGTGAACGCGGATAGAGTATTAATTAAGAAACAGTGCGAGGTTTCAAGGATGTTTTGCGCAATTGAAAACGTGCATTCACTATTTGAAAGGCGCGTTAAAGTTGCAATATAATTTAAATAAATAATTAACCGTCTGGTCGATCAGCTTTCGTAGATAGATCCATAAGTTGCGCATGTTTACTTATAAATTATATACGAAATCGACATTTACGGCTTTTTCTCTTTAATTTTTGATAAACGGAAATTTTAAATCTCAAACGAAACTCATTGTTGTGTTGTCTTAATTGTTCATGTGAACGCCGCTCTTACTTTCTCCTATGCTGTGTGTGAAACAGTATCCTTGTCAAATTGTAAGATTATGTAAATTAGCGAATTTTTATTCCTAGAAACGACCTTTTGTTTTGATACTCCTTTTTGGAACCTCGAGGAGAAATTGAGAAAGAAATCTTCCTTTTAACTTGTAAAATTTCTTTTTAGCCTTGCTAGAAATTTCGATTAGAAACGCAAATGTCCCCTGCAAGACTGAAATTTGAGAAACCCAGTAATGTAGAAATCACTGACGATTACATGAATTCAAGTTGCATTCATTTTGCAAAACTATTGACAGCACAATGGAACTCCCTCAGCCACATTCATCATAAAGTAAAGACAAAATAACTGGCAGTATTTAAATGGAAAACTTCAAAGTGTGAGAAAAAACCAATTATTATAAATTAATTAAACAATAATTTATTGTGCGGGTGGTGGTAACAATTTTTTAAAATCAAGTGTGCGAGCTTCAAGTAAACACCAACCAGAGAATGGAAAATCTTGTTCCAACGTCATTTTCAGACGATCAGCTGTTGGAAGGTTTAATAAAGAAGGGACAGGTGAGAACCCATTAATCAAGGCCATTAATCAGAGCACCGGAAAATGTACAACATTCAAGATTTTACGACCTATGAGTGCTATCAATTGTCCCCTTGCTTTTAACCAGTTATCGGACAACATAGCCAAATTACTGCCAGTCGCAGGCACTGATGCGTTTTGATCGTCCATAATGATCATCAGAGTACGACGTAAAACTGACTAGCGAGGATCAAACCGCATTGCATACATATGGAAAGCAAGCATAGATATGCGACTATCACCTCTACTAGTCTTGCATACATTGTACGTGACTAGAAATGTCGGCTGCACAATTTCTATGCAGTCACGAACATTAGCTGTTTGAAGATTTCGCCACACACATATATATAGGCAATACAATTAAACATTATTTGATTGCGCGGGTGGTGGTAACAATTCTCTAAATCATGTTTGCGAGCTGGAAGTAAACACAAATCTTATTGTATTTAGCCAGTCGTCGAACAAAATAAAAAAATTACCACCAGTCGCAACGCGGTTAAATACAATAGGATTGGCTTTTACTTCAAGCTCGTAAACCCGATTTATAGATTGTTACCGTTAACCACGCAATCAATTATTGTTTAATTGTATATTCTATATATGTGTGTGGCGAAAGCTATAAACAGCTTATGTTCGTTACTGCATAGACATTGTGCAGCCGGCATTTCCAATCACGTACAATGTATGCAAAACTAGTAGAGATGAGAGCCGCATATCTAATTTTGCTTTCCATATATATGCATTGCTGTTTAATTCTCGCTAGTCAAGTTGGCCGGTGTACTCTGGTGATGAACATGGAAGGCCGAAACGCGTCAGTGTGTTGCGAACTAGCAGTAGTTTTTTTATGTTGTTCTACGACTGGTTAAACACAATGGAATTGCTGTTTACTACAAGTTCGCGAACTTGATTTAAATTATAATAAAATAAGTTTCAAAATCCACTCAACCGATTATTGTTTACATATTCAAATGCATTTGAAGTGTAAAACGTCATTTCTTGCAGTAGCTCAAATAAAATCGTCCCAAAATTTCATCTTGCAAGTCCAAAAATGCAAATAATTAATGCTTGAACAAACTAGATCTCATAAATTTTGAGCAACGAACATTGAAAAGCCTTAAATACGCTATAGGTTTTTTATGCTTATTATTATAAATTTTAAATGCCAGAACTAAGCATGCAAAACTGGCTTCAAATTCACAATTAAATACAATGAAGCCTTAATTAGGTAACATTTTACGTTTTTAAAATTGGTTTAAATCAAAAACAAAAATCATGTTAATATGTAGATTTTACTAATGCCTTCACAGTTACAACTTGTTAACAGGAAAACGATGCATCATTAAAGACAATAAAAGTTATAATAATCATGATGAGACAAGTTATTAAATAGTGACTCTTTCGACATCTGCATTCGTCTCATAATAAATATCTTATTGCTATCATCGTCGATAAAAATTTCTACCAGCTTCCGCAGAAACGCAGTTTCATGTAAGTTACTGGCTGTCGTTCAATCCGGGACAAGTTGAATAATATTTCAGTCTAGATAAAATTAAATTAAATTCAAAATAAAAAAATCGAGTTTTTAGCCCGCAACACTGTACTTAAACCTATGTGATTTATTTAGAAATCGAACCTTCCCAAAACCAAGTCTACCACATCTGGTCGATATAAGCGATATAAGCACATAGTGAATTCATGAGCGACAAACTAGTCTTATACCGCTCGTTTTGAACATGGTATACCTCCTGCAATGAAGCGCGACGTTATTGTACTTTATTTGACACTTCAATGTAGTAACACGATTTACTGGATGCACAGACAAACGCCTAATACCCCCTCTCTGTAGAGTGCAGCTAAAAAGTGGTTTCTTTAAACGAACAATAGTGGTGCGGGTGGTGATAACAATTTCTATAATCAGGGTTGCGAACTTGAGAGCATGAACGATAATGAGCAGAATTCGAATTAACAACAGTTTGATTGATAGCTACAGATTCATCTTGTTCGACAGGAAAGCTTTATTTGCCTCGCGTATGCCCTCTTAAATGTTTTGATTGCAGCTGAAGTTATAATTAATACAAACAACACTTCTCTACCACCAGCCGCAACGCACTGACGCGTTTCGACCTTCCATAATCATCATCAGATTACGACGGCAAACTGAATATCGAGGGTCAAACCACATTGAATATATATGGAAATCAATTTTGATTTCCACATATATTGTGCAGCCGATATTTCCAGTCAAGTTCAATGTATGCAAGACTGCTAGAGGGGAGAGCTGCATATCTAAATTTGATTTCCATATATATTCAATGCGGTTTGATCCTCGATTGTCAGTTTGCCGTCGTACTCTGATGATGATCAAGGAAGGTCGAAATGTGTCAGTGCGTTGCGGCTGGCGGTAGTTTTGTTAGGTTGTTCGACGACTGGTTAAATACAATGGGATTGGTGTTTAATTCAATCTCGCAATCAATTATTGTTAAACAATACTTCTGTTAAGATAGTGTACTGTGTGGAAAATGTGTCAGAAATATAATTCAAGGTTGGATTATACAGAAACAAATAAATGATTATTAATTTGACGTCTACATTTTTCAAAGCCGCTTCACTGAATTTAGCGTGCAGCGTAAACAAATTTCAGAAAATCCAATGCTCTACGGATAAAAAGCTTTATGCACAGAGTCTCAATTTTGTTATGTAAGATATTGAACTCCTTGTGGTATGTATTACTTTAAAAATCGATTAAAACGTGGGTTTGCAATTGACGATGCTAACGAACGTATTCAGACTGGTGGATACGATGCGCCATTTACCCACCTTTGCATTCTTCTCTTACTCACTATCCTTCTGTCTTCTTGGGTTTTAATTTAACCTTTTTCATACCTACTTATTATATTCATGCGTATAATGGAATTTGTAGAAATCTATTAAAATGAATGTAAGTAACCGAACAGTTTTTCCAGTATGTAAGTACAATTTTTTTTTATTATGAACAGAATTTTATCCAAATGAACAAATTAAAAGTATTGAGTCGCTTTATTCATAAACTGGTGGTGGTCTCAATTAATTGAAGTATTTCCTGGGAAAGTATTAAAGTTTTTACATTTTTTTCAGAACGGAGCATGAAAAGTAGGAAGTTCAATAAACGTGTCAAAGCAAATATGTAAAACGTGTTTTGAGGGAAAAATATAGCTGTAGCAATCAAGCATCTGTTTATTACATGGGTGGTGATAAAATTTTGCTCAATCATTAAAGCGGATACAAGATAAGCACAATCACAATATTAAAATCAGTAGCAAAGCACGGCAAACAAATCGCCAATCGCATTTGTTGACATGTTTCGACCTTTTACTGTCATTATGTGTACACGACGATAAACTGACTAAATCTAATCTCAATCTAATGTTTAATTTAGGTATGGCAACACAGAAATATGGTTTTCTATAATCAGACTTACTCTAATATTCAATTATCTAGTATGCTCCGTTAATTTTCACACTTTCTGGCATCATTTATCAGTGATATGGCATCAACGACACGGAGCTCCTAAAAGACAACCGGCAATACTTTAAAACTTCCAGAATTAATCTTATTGGCCATATGAGATATGACAAAGCATTTGTGTGTTAAGCATTTAGAAGAAGTTATTGGGCATTATATCATACCATAGAAAGTGATTTTTAAATTGCCAATTTCATAAAAATTACTGACCTATCAATATAAATGCGTGCAACGGATGTGTGTTCGCGCGTGTCTATAGTTATTAAGCTTTTCGTTAAAAATGACTACATACACGAGCACGCCTATCTAAGTGAATGGGGACGAAGTGACCCGTGGTCAATTCAGAGATGTATAAATTAACATAGACGGGGGGAATATTACGTGGGCAGATAAAACCGTAAACGAAATTAAGATAAGAATAGAGGAACATAACACTACATGTATATATATACATATATATATATATATATATATATATATATATATATATATATATATATATATATATTCTTAGGAGTGCGAGCCCTAATAACATTTATAGTACCATTTACATTTACAAAAATTTATCAGATTCAAGAACCGTTTCCTTTTCATATTCATATCAATTATCTACAAATATAAAGAGATGTTCATTTGTAGACACTGGAAAAGAATATGTGAAAGAAACGTTTCTTTTAACTGATAAAAATTCTTTCTCTTTTTGCACATTGAAAGTGTATTATGACTATATATATATATATATATATATATATATATATATATATATATATATATATATATATATATGTATATATATATATATATATATTTATAATGTCCATGCCTTTTAATATTACACGGTATATTTCTAATTAGGAAGAAAAGAAAATATTAATAATAAAGTGGATAAAGGCCATTTATTTGTGAATACTAATCATCTCTATACAATCATACATATATATTATTTTGGTTTACAATTGATTATGCTTGTGGTAACAAATCTGGTCCGTTTTTACTTCTGTTTCTTGTTTTGGCTGGTTCGTAAGTGTGTATGCGTTTGTGTTTGTGTGTGCGTGTTCCTGCATGTAAAGGCTTACGTCGCAGTATTGCAAAGTGATGTCTGAGATCTGGTCTTTATAGTTGCTTGAGAATTAACCATTTGTGCGCATTGTTCACTGTTATTTGTACGAGTGCTATTTTTCCCAGTGTAATTGATCGTTTCACCTTGTTGTGCAAATTTGTATTTTAATATGGTAACATTGCTATTGTGATTGGGTGTTGAACGCTCATTTTGTTTGAAAACTTTGTCACCGTATGCGCCTCTGTTATTTCCACTTCAGTTTGTTGCCAATCCGATTGTATGTTTGTTGATTCTAGTGAGTTGTCAGTAATTGTGACTAAATCACTGTAACTTATCAGCGTGTACAATACGCAGACATATACACAAACCAATTTGACATACACTTTCCTAGCATTTTATGTTTAAGAGATCTAACAACAAGTATAAATGGGGCAGTTTAAACAAATATTTCCACCTGAGATATTGATTGTCAACTTATTATGATGAGCTTTCCATTGAAAAAGATAAACGTATCCGGTTATCGAAAATTTTGGAGAAAAAATCAGGAAGACAGCGGACGCAAACAAATCGGATCGCAACCCGGTAATCAGGTTAAAACTCCGATTGTATGTTTTTTGATTCTAGTCGAGGGCCTGTTTGTTCTTGACTGGATACTAGTAGATTGTTGTTGAATTTTGTTATTCTTGGCCAGTCGATAAGAATATCATGTTGATGAAACTTTTGAATATTAAGGTCAGGTGCTTGTTGTTTTATATAAAGGGCTTCATAAATAAATAATAATTTTTCTGATTTTGCTTTATGTAGAATTGTGAAATTGGTCGAATTGACAGGGTGCCCCGTTGCCAATATATGATCGGAAATAGCTGATTTTCCTGACGGTGCCAAGCCTTTGTTAATCAATTTCTGTGGCAAATGTTGCTGGATTCTGCTTATCAATTGCTTCTTCGTACGTCCGATATATGTGCTACCGCACATACATGAGAATTTGTAGACTATGAATGATTTGGAGAGAATTGGCAATTGATCTTTGGCATCCAACCTCATGATTCTCTGTGTACTAAATGTCATATTAACTTTAACACTGGGAAAGTTCTCCTTAGTTATTCTATTCAGCCGCCGTGCAATTATTGAGGCTGGTACGTCGCCTCTAAATGGTAAGTTTAGGAAAACCTGCTTGACGGTATCCTCTCTAGTGCGAATCTGCCGTGGTCTGATGTTGACATCAATGAAACGCTCTGGGTAGTTGTTCATTAGCAAAATTTTCCTGAGGTAGCCCAGTTCTTCCTCAATCTTGTGTTCAGAGCAGATCTTCCTGATTCTGTTTGCTAGGTTGTTTACTAAGTTTCTTTTGTGGGATTTTGGCACACTGCTGTTGTAGTGAATGTATTGTCCGGTGAAAGTGGATTTTCTATATATGGCCAGTGTCAAATCCCCGTTTTCTTCTCGAGTGAGTTTGATGTCAAGGAAGGGAAAACTGTCGTCTTTCTCTACCTCGAGAGTGAATTTGATGTCTGGATCGGCTCCATTTGCTTGTTTGAGGATTTCGGAAAAGGGTCTGCTGCTTCTGAGATGAACAACAAGATATCATCTACATACCTTTTGTAGAGTGCGCACTGGTCAATTATACATTTTAGGCTCGTTTTTTCCAGATGATACATGTATACATCTGCCAGGAGGGGTGCGATGCAACTTCCCATAGCTACACCATTGATCTGGCGGTAGTATATCCCTTCGAATGTAAATTGCACGTTTTTAGTACATGCTAATATGAGGTCTTTGATGTCATTAGTGGTGAGAAAATCAAAAAACTAATCCATTCATATATTGGCAACGGGGCACCCTGTCAATTCGACCAATTTCACAATTCTACATAAAGCAAAATCAGAAAAATTATTATTTATTTATGAAGCCCTTTATATAAAACAACAAGCACCTGACCTTAATATTCAAAAGTTTCATCAACATGATATTCTTATCGACTGGCCAAGAATAACAAAATTCAACAACAATCTACTAGTATCCAGTCAAGAACAAACAGGCCCTCGACTAGAATCAACAAACATACAATCGGATTGGCAACAAACTGAAGTGGAAATAACAGAGGCGCATACGGTGACAGAAGTTTCCAAACAATATGAGCGTTTAACACTGCAATCCACACTGGCGCTGTTACCATGTGGAAAATATAAATTTGCGCAACAAGGTGAAACGATCAACTACACTGGGAAAAATAGCACTCGTACATGTAACAGTGAACAATGCGCACAAATGGTTAATTCTCAAGCCATCAAAACAATAATGACCAGATCTCAGACATCACTTTGCAATACTGCGAGAATGACCTTTACATGCAAACACGCACACACACAAACACAAACGCATACACACTTACCAACCAGCCAAAACAAGAAACAGAAGTAAAAACGAGTCAGATTTGTTACCACTAGCATAATCAATTGAAAACCCAAAATGTATAAATATGTATATATATATATATATATATATATATATATATATATATATATATAGTATATATATATATATATATATATATATATATATATATATATATATATATATATATACATCTATAAGATAAAAGGTCAAAACTTGCAATTCATTCAATAATGACCGGAGAAAAAATTCACTGAGAAAATTAAATTTGATTATGGCTATGTATTCGCCACGGAACTTGAGAATCTAATGCAAAATATCGAGAGAATACTTCATAAATTGGACAGTGATGAAAATGTCGCTATGCTGAGTTATTCATGTAGCATGCCAATCTAATTTAAAGCAAATTTGTTTATGACTGTAATTAAGCAGTTTAAATGAAAATTTTTCACTACTTTCTCATTTTAAAATATTTTTCATGTCAAATTGCCAACTGATGAAGATATAAAGAAATGCTTGGGACAATATTTCGACTGAAAATTTTTATTAGAATCTGATTAGCTTTGTTGCGCAATATCATAATCAGACAATTTGTCGTCATTGCCCGTATTTCACGAATCTTCTATTTTAATTTTATTTGAAAGGTAAAGTAAGATTGTTCAGGACTCAATTTGAGTTGGAAACTGAATAATTTTGGCAGTGAATCTTTTTATCTGCTTAGTTCGTCCAAATATCATGAAAAATGCCGGTGTCATGACAGAAAACCAACGGGAACTGACTTTAAATTTGATTATATGGTGTTATGCAGATCATTCATGAAGACTATCAAAATGTGTCAACTAAATCTTATTCCATTGGTAATACAAATATGCATATGAAAATATCAGAATAAAATTATTTGTTAAATATTGTATTTTATACTCTATTTATTACAAACAAATTTGATAAACCTAAAGAAACCTACTTCTCGGAATCATGCCACGTGATTCAATTTGTTGAGTAATGCGAATGGTGGCACAAAATTATTTATTCGGTAAATATCAACTAAAGTAAATTTTTATATCCACAATGTATTAGAATTACAATTATTTAATTATAAAATCGTATGCAGATAATATTTGTATCGTTTTATATTTATTTTTTGATTTTCCTATGGATTATAAAAATTACATGGAAACGTCTAATTGCGACCAATTATTTGGCCAAACATTTATGTAACATTAGAATCAACTAACGGAAACGATTTTCCCATAGGAAAGGACAGTTCTACCGATAAAAAAGATGCATAAATTAGTCTTTAGAGGTGGTAATATGAGAAAAAGTGTCGTAGTCCGCAATAAAGTATAATGACTACCTTCCTGTTGAACAAATGCGCCTAAAAACAAACAGTGACATTCTATCTGTTTCTCTCTCTTATATATATATATAGAGAGAGTATATATATATATATATATATATATATATATATATATATATATATATATATGTATATATATATTGTGTGCCTGTGTGCGAGTGTGTGTATTTATGTTTGCTGATACACGCTTAAGTTAAAATGACCAATTTTCCTATTTTTTTATTCAAGACATAGAACAAGTATTAATGTATTTTGTCGCTAATATGTTAAAATAATGTATAACATAATATTCTGTGCAAACAAGCTGTCTCTTTCTTTTTGGGTGTATCAATTTTCAAAAGGCTTTGAAATTAATACATAGCTCTTTTTAAATATGTGAATAAAATATTACAATAAATGATTATATAATTTTTTAATGAATTAAGGTTTAATTACAATTCATGTTCAACTAAAGCAGCATTTATTTTTTTCCTTGAAGTATTTTAAGGTTGTGTTTTCTCCAGTTTACTTATTTTACATATGCCATTTGGTATACATTTTACTAGCCATTTTCAGCTCGTGCCAGATTTGACATTAAACTATGATCACATAAGTGCTAATTTGATCAAAACCCGATATGGACGTATCTCAAATATATGACTATTTATTCCAATGTCAGATCAATTTGTAAATCATCATTTTTTTAAATTTGATTGTTTGTTCTATATTGCTCTAAATAATTTAACTGTGATAGAGTGAAGTACTGTTTTATTAACATCAAATTATTATCACTTTTTGTCAATTAATACAGAAATGTGTATTGCATATTTTTTGTTTTCTATTTGAGAAACATATGCAAGCACAAAAAATATTGCTCTACAAGGAACTTGGAATAGGTAAATTTATACGTATGTTATTCTATTGCAGAGATTTTACCTTCATGCATTTGGGACAAAGTAATAGATTTTATATCTATTTGTCAGGAGATACTTTAACGTGTATAACTCATACAACTTTTAAAAAGTTTCTATATTAGAGGTTAGAAAAGAAGCACGGTTATATCATATCAAGAAAATATAAATTTTTTTTATAATTTATTACAGAAGATAAATTTGTTTCAGGCTTCTAAGACAGATATACGTATTACTTACAAAGGAATACTCTATGTGCATAAAATTATGATTTCATTTCTAAAAAAACGATTATTAATTAATGACAACGCATCAGATGGCTATTTCATATTAAAACAGGACAATATCGACCATTTATTATTAAGATTCTTAATTCAAATCGAATGCCGAATTCGAATCAAGGAATGTTTGCCACGTTAAAAATTAAAATTAAAGCTGCTCATTGATAAGATTATTCTGTTAGCAAGCCTAGAAATTGCATTGAAATCGCCATCTGAGATTAAAATTTGCGGTTGTCTAAGCAATATTTATTTGATGGTAGTATTTTATAACTTGTTTAGAATCAATTTGTATTGAATAGCTGTAGATTCTCCCTTATATAACTCAGAAAATTTTAAGGTTAAATTCGCATGAATCTGCCACCCATTTTTTTACCAAATATACGATGGGGTTTGTGCATATTGTCAGCTCTTACTGAAGAGTCACCAAGAAGCACGAAACGCATGTGCACATTATATCTTATATTTATTCCATTCTGACTTCGTCATATCCTTCTGGTCAAATTTGTTTTAATTTGGCTCTTGGTAGTTATAAATTGTTTGATGCGGAGAATTTATATAAATGCAGTTATGTATTAGGTGTTGCGCACCTAGCAGAATGAGATTGTACCTTCCGTTCAAGCCGACGTTGGTTTATCCTTCTGGTGTATTTAAACTAATTTGTTACCAGGTGCGCGACGCCTAATACACAACTGTCTCTTGATACATAATGTTTAATTAATAATTAATTATATGATGAATCTCTGCAATCGGAAAATACAACTAAATTATATATTTCATGTCAAAAATGCCACTAAATGTAATACCTGGTGTTAATCAAGGCCAGGTTCTCAGGCTTTGCCGAAGTAGCAGGTGATAATTATTAATTTATATAATTTTATTTTTCTAAATTTACCCTAATTCGAAACACATTTTGTCGGTGTCGGAGTGGCAGGTGATAAGTATTAATTTACATAATTTACTTTTTCTACATTTACCCAAACTCGAAACCCATTTTGTCGGTGCTCTGTACCGGATCGTGAAATATTATACACAGTGAGTTGGCTTTTAATTAGCAATTCCGGAGTTTGTATAAAGTTTAATTTTTTTTTGCTTGAGAAAACACAAGTAGAAAATAGAGTACAAATATAGAGTTGGCTGTAGAGTGTAAGCACGCAACATGTGTGCATATGAGAGTGTAACTTTTGTTTATGCTGGCTTTGGCGTATCCCTTTACGAGGTTTGCAATTTGTTATAAACAATTATATATATATATATATATATATATATATATATATATATATATAATGTGAAGAGGTACACATTAATAAAAAAGTGGAAAATGACCATTTATTTCGAGACTACTAGACTTCACTTTATAATCTTTCATCTATATACATCCCGGGTTTTAATTTGATTATGTGGGTGGCAACAAATCTGTCTCGGTATTAATTCTATTTCTTGTTTGGGTTGCTTAGTAAGTGTGTATGCCTGTTTGCATGTAAATGACTTCCTTGATGTTTTTGCACAGTGATGTCTGGGATCTGGTCATTCTTGTATTGATGGTTTGAGAGTTAACCAACTTTTCACATTGTTGGCTATTATGTGCATCAATTTTATTTTCCCGTGTGTACAACAAGAGAAAACGAAAGACTACACTCAGCAAAAATAGCATTCGTACACGTAACAGCCAACAATGCGATTAGTTGGTTAACTCTCAATCCATTTATACAAGAATAACTAGATCCCAGACATCACTTTGCTCAAACAGCGAGAAAGATATTTACATGTAAACAGGCACACACACACATAGACACATATGAAGATTTTCTGCCACCCACATAATCAAATGAAAAACCAAGATGTATATAAAATAAAGATTGTAAAGTGAATTTTACTAGTCTCGAAATAAAAAAACCATTAACTAATTTTGTTATTAATGGTTTTCTTCCCACTAGAAATAATACAGTAATATTTGAAAGCAATAACATTATATATATATATATATATATATATATATATCTATATATATATATACATTATTTATGATTGCAATATAAGAATGGTAAAATTAAAGTTTTTAAAGTTTTGCCATAAAGAATATATATATATATATATATATATATATATATATATATATATATATTGATAGTTTCTAATTTCACCATTTTTTAAAATGTAAGAACAAAACAACGTACTCCATGGAATAACATTTATTAATAAATCTTATTTCTACCAGTATCTACAGCCATTATTCTCAAAAACTATTAAAGAGGGGTGCAGCTCCTGCACAAAAATCAGCAATTTGCGAACATGTACTACTCACAGGTCATGCTGTTAGTAGTAACAATTTTCAGTTCTCTACAAGGCAAAAACAGAGAAAATGCTTCTGGTTTTTTAAGCTATTGCAATTAATAAGCTGAAGCCCTGCTTAAACGTGCAGAAAATAATTCAAAAAGAAATTAAATTGGACTGAAACAAAGGCATAACTGACATGCCTTTAAAAATAGCCAACGCTTCGCAAAATACGACACATACATCAATTACTGATGAAATTACAATGAAAGCGATGACACACCAAATGACGTTACGCAAAAAGAGTGGTCTAAATAGCGCAAAATTAGTGGTCTAAATTGCGCAAAACAAGGGCTAGAATATCAAAGAGGAGATTGGTTACAACATATATATATTCTATTGAAATTCGAACTTTAATAAAATTCATTGTACCCTTCCCATGTGCAAAAACAAAAAGAAATTTTATCAGATACAAAAAACTCTTCTCTCTCATTATCTCCCCAAGTCTCTACTAATGAACATATCTTTATATGTAAATAAGAAAGCAAAGCAAGATGGAAAATGTAAACATAGTGTGTGAAAAATAGGAATCCAATAAATTGCGTTCGTCAGCTCCAGTTTCAGCTTAATGCCTTAACATGCTTTTTCTTCTTGCATATATCCGGCTGTATTTTTTCATCCATAAAGCTTCTTATATGGCTAG
Organism: Eudiplozoon nipponicum; assembly: GCA_029291075.1. Lineage (NCBI taxonomy): Eukaryota > Metazoa > Platyhelminthes > Monogenea > Mazocraeidea > Diplozoidae > Eudiplozoon > Eudiplozoon nipponicum. The sequence continues at coordinate 11,916 of JAQBSW010003840.1, read as the reverse complement.
CTCCATTTTGTTATAGTATTTAGAAATTATTTTAAATGCTGCGTCTGGAGAATATAAGTGTGATGCTTCGATGATGTGTTGCGCAATTGCAGACGTGTATTCACCATTTGATTTAAAACAGACGTTTAAGTTGCAATTGTCTCTCATTCGAGTGAATAACCGTCTGGTCGATCGGCCTACGCAAGTTTATCGCAACTTCGCATATATATTGGTAAATAACATTTGGTGTGGACTTTAACGGCTGTTTGTCTTTGATTTCTGTTAAAGGCACGTGTGTTACCAAAAATAACACTCAAAGTTTAGCTGCATTAACTTTGCGTGTTAATGCCGCTTCAACTTTCTTTTGTGCCATTTGGGAACTGCGTCCCTCTTAAATGGGTTGTTCAGGTAGACGGATTTCTTTTCTGTTCTGTAATACGTCTGTTTCTGTTTAATTCCCCTTTTAATAATTAATTCAATTAATTGTCCAGGATAGCCAAAACACATTAAATCGTTAATTGATTTATTATATTCGTTTTCTTTTGAATATTGACTAACCAACCTGTCAATAATTGAAAGCAGCCACGAACTGTTGATAATTTATATTGAGACGGCACAAAACTGCTGTAATGCAAATACTGTGTAGACCAGGCTAGTTTATGGTAGATCGTTCTATTTAATTTACTATTACTATCTTTCTATAGTAGTCTTTCTAAGAAAAGCTGACAATCATTTTACTCCTGCTGTGACGTGAAACCGATTTTCTTATGGACTTTGTTGAAACTTTGAAGCAGTATTCGTGATTGCAACCAGTTCTTAAGGACAAGGAAAATATCATCCAAGTGCCGTATAAATTGAGCTCATTTATTTATGCAATCCTTAATGATGTGTTTTCCAGATGGTATCAACATGATGGATATCAATGTATGCTATAGTTCACTAAAATTGAGAATTACAACTATGTACCGACTTGGCAACCATAGTGTTAGTACCATGTACCTTTTCGGCACTATAATGCTGGTATCGGTTACTGACATATTGGCCATAGTTTTAGTATCATTTACAGAATCGGTATATATATTATATAGAGTGAGTTTGCGTCAAAGTTGCATTGTCCAGACTATACGAGGTTAGCTCCACTAATACAGGTTTACACATTCTCTAGGAGATTGTATCGTTCTATTATCCTACATTCCTTACCTTAATATATAGTGGTTAAATGACGTAATACCGGCTCCTACTGATGAGTCGCCAGTAAGCACGAAAGGAATGTGCATGAGATTATACTTTCCGATCATGCTGTCTTTGTTTTATCCTTCTGGTCACAACTGAACTAATTTGTTACTAGGATCGCAACACCTAATACATACTTGCATATACACATTAGTTCTCCGCAACCAACAGTATTTAATTGTTATTTAATAATTAACCAATCACTGATTACGCGTGGTGGGAACATTTATTTAAACCTAGTTTGCGAGCTTCAAGTAAACACTATTCCCGTTTTATGTAACCAGTCGTCCGACAACATAGCAAAACTACCAACGACAGGTTAAATATAATTGGATTAGCTTTTACTTCAAGTTCGTAAATTTGATTTTTTTTAAATGTTACCACCACTTGCGCAATCAATAATTGATTATTTAACCGCATGAAGTTGACACTTATACGATTTGAACATAATTACGTATAGTAAATTGCACAGTCCAACTGTCCCACGTTTTTTCACCAAAATTAACGTGGATCTTGGAAATTTGGACAGCCTCTACTAAAGAGTGGCAATTGAACACGAAGCATATGTGCAGATGTGATAATAAATTTTGTTCACGCTTACTTTGGCATATCATTTTGGTCTTATTTGCTCAAATAAGGCACTGTTTCTTACATTCCTGTCTTACTTTATTAGTCTATTGTTCATTCGCAGTGGCAAAGAGAAAATAACGGTGAGAACAAATCGCATGAAAACGTTAATTTGTTGAAAACGTGGTTTCTAAAGAAGGCGAAATCAGGATTCATGTATCTGGTATGTTGGCAAACGTTTTTGCTTGAAAATCTTTCGCAGAATTATAAGTCGAAAACAGCACAGCATTGGGTAATGCTGTGCCAGAAAATGAGAAACAGAATTTCATGTATGCAACAAAATCCATGGCTAATGAGCTGAAACATTAAAATAATATCAATTTGGCTTCTTTCATTCTTTATAAGGATTTATTGGATTCACCAATTGTAATATTTTGTGCAAATTCGTTTTGGGCCAAGTATCATTGTTGGAAAAATATAAATGTATTTTTCCCTAGCTAAATATGTGTAATTCATTTGGTTCAGAAAAAATTTATAATGCACTCTTTTCTTAAGGATATTTTATAGCCAAGACCAATTTTTTTCGCAGAGTGTTCTTTAACAGAAAATAATTAAAAACAAGTACAGGTCGCTTAATGTTTTTTAAACCGAATTTGCGGTTACACTATCCATCATTTGATTATAATGCGCATTTTCGTAACTTAGAAGATTGTTTTTCTGCTACAATTTCAATAATTTGTTTATGCTTCGTGATTGAAATCAATTTATTTTTTTATAAAACGCTAAATGCTATTACTTGCTAAACAATTGAACATTGTTATTTGAACATGTGTTGCCAAACAAAATTAAAATATTAATTGGACCAAAATTAAATAAGTAATTCACATGTCTAATTGAGCATATAATAGATTAACTTAAAATATTACGTTTAAACAAAAAATAATGTGATAAACACCCGACCCATTATTTATATACATTTGTCAGTATAAACTATGTATTCTATAGTATGGAAAAAGAAATTCATCCAGACTACAAAATATCTATTTTTTAACGGCAAATGTATGTACACAATGGGTCAAGTGTTTATATCAAGTTCGCAACCTTGATTAAAATTAATTTTTATCACCGCCCGCGCAACTAATGTTCATTTAATTTTGTGATAAAGCAATGTCTGAATTTTTAAATCATTGTAAAATTATGTTGAATGATTTCAGCTAACGTACTTTTACAGTTCCCAATGTGGTGTGGTGTCTGTTCAGTAATGACAGACTGGGGATAGTTAGTGGGAACTTTGGGTCTAAATGAATGCCATTAGAGCTCCCCTTAAAGTAAAATAAAACTAACCAAGTTACATTAGCTAGTATATAACTGAAAATTTTGTGTAGTGTAGTGTGCAGCAGGGTGGCTCAGTGGTTAGAGCTCCAGATTCCGAAGCAGACGTGACCTGGTTCGAGCCCTGTCTGCGGCAAATTCTGGCTCGTATGTGATGGGTGCCCTATATGGGCGAAACCGGTCTACTGGATGAATTGCCTTTTCTACACGAAAAAATTCTTAGTTAATTCTGACATATGTAAATAATTTATGGGTCAGGTGCTTATATCAAGATAGCAACTTTCATTATAGTAACTTAAAATAAAATCTAAGTATTCATTTTAACCCGTCGTAAAACGTAGCCTGACCACCGTTAACGAAACCCATAGTTATTTATATATATTTTGTAGTAGTATTCATAGCTCAACGGAAAGTTGATTTATATGATTCAAGCATCAATAAAAAAGTCATAACGGAAAATTGAAATGCTGTTCTTCACCAACGTTTTTGAGTGCACATTGATTTTCATCGGAATGGCAAAATTGTATGCTGGCTAGCAGTTGGTTATATTTTAAATGAAAAATGCAACTTTTACTATAATCAAGATTGCGAACTTGATATAAACAGCTCACTCATTATATGCATATATTTGTCAGTATTAAATAACCATTGTACGGTGTAGAAAAGTTAATTCGTCCAGTAGACCTGTTTCGTCCTTATTGGGAGCTCATCACCTACTGTTCAGAATTTGCCGTGGGCAGTACTTGAAGAATTCCCATTTATGACGAAAGCCGTCTACTAGATGAATTAAGTAGTACTTAAAAGTTGAATCTTTTTTGCTCAGTGCTGTCCTTCTTGTTGTGGATTTGACCGCATTTTTCTTTTACGGGACAATTGATAGCACTTGTAGGTCGGTAAAATCTTGAATGTTGTACAATTTTAGGTGCTCCGATCATTGGCCTTGCTGGATGGGTTCTCACTTGTCTCTTCTTTTTTAAGCCTTCCATCAGCTGGTTCTATGAAAATGACGTTAAAGCAGACAAGCAGCTGATGGAAGGCTTAAAAAAGAAGGGAAAAGTGAGAACCCATCAATCAAGACCAATAATCGGCGCACCTGAAAATGTACAACATTCAAGACTTTACCGACCCGCGAGGGCAATCAATTGTCCCGTACTAGATGCATTGCCTTTTCCACATTATTCGATGCTTATTTTATATTGACAAATGTATGTTTCTAATAGATCTGGTTTTTATATCATTTTCGCGACATTGATTCAAATAATTGTTATCCCGGCTCGCGCAAACAATGTTTGTTTGATTATGCAATTAAAATTATATCATTTAAATTCTTTGACGTTAAATAATAATGTGAACCATGTAGTTTGCTGTCTTGCATATGCTATTAAATAAACGCTGTGTTCATGAACTTAAAAGTTAAAATATTTTATATAGCACGAAATCTTGTTTAGCGAATCAATATTCAGCGGTAACTATAATGCCAATTAGACTCTGTTGAGTGTACTTGAATGATAAATAATTGAACGGACTGTGGGTGCTTTAATTCCAATGGATAAATAAATTATAGGGTTTTTTACAAAGTTGTTCCCACTGTTTTATTGCTCCCCGGTTGTCCTGATTTCTATTGACAAGTTTCTCAATATCACTAAACTGTCATTTATTCAATGATAATATTACAAATAAGTAATGCGAACGACACATTATCCATATCATTGGTAAAGTCGTCAAAATTCTTAGCTTCAACAGGAGCCGGCACTACGCCCAATTAATAATTATGTGGTAGTGCGCGCCTTGAAAAAAGTTAGGACGTATTTCACGAAAGGTAATTTTTAGTAAATCAAACTATCCGGGTGGCAACTGTCTGTTAATCTGTTATTTAGCCATCTCACAATACAAAGTGAAACCAATGAGTTATTATTAATGATACGTATTCGTAACTGTAAAATTAAAATATAAAGTTCGACTTTTGACATAGATCTGCAATGCAAAAAAGAGCTCGCAAAAAAGAAATCATTCATTATAATTAAGACAGCGACCTTGATATAAACACCTGACCCATTAAGTACCTACATTTTTCAGTACAAACTAATTATTGCATAATGTGGAAAAGGCAATTTATCCAGTAGACCGATTTTGTCCCTATTTGGAACTCACCGCGTACTGGCCAGAATTTTCCGCGGACAGGGTTCGAACCTGGCCACGTCTGCTTTGGAATCTGGTGCTCTAACCACTGAGCCACCCTGCCGCAGATTACACATAATTTTCAGTCATATACCAACTAATGTAACTCGGTTTGACTTTTTCTTTTTTGTGGAGCTTATATGGCATCCATTTAGATCCAAAGTTCCAACAAACCATCCCGAAACAAAATCATTCGTTAGTATATACAGTATTTGTATAATTTTAACTGAAATTTAATTTTATGTAGACATTGTAAATTGCCTGAACTGCCTACAAGCAATTACGTTCACGATTTTGAAGAATATAATTTAAAGAATAATAACAGTATCTTTTAATTTCACAGACCTATGTAATATATCAAGTAACATTAAATTAGTGAAATTAGCGGGCGGTATAAACACAACAAATATAATATTATGTTTCAGTAGAAGGAATTTGACTCAAAATTAGAAATGTGCATTTTAATTCTAAATAAATATCACTTCAATAACTTAACATGGTCCAAGACACGACTTTCATTGGTTACATTATATCAAAATTGTGCTTAGTGTTGGTAAGGTTAGCAAAATTTGATCTAACGCTAGACGTGAAATTTAGTTTAGTGTATTTTAAATCTAGCGATAAAGATGAAATTAATTAATTTTCATCTGGTCTAAATGATAGTGAATACGTTTTGGAGTGTTGAATTTGATATAAAATTTGTGGTTTTAAAAACGTTAAAAATTTAGCTTAGAAAGCTAACAGGTAAAATTTATTCTCTTCTAAAATTTGGATCGTGATCTACATGGACCTATGAAAACTAATGCAAGAGAAAAATTTTAATTAAGTAAAACTTGGCTTGTAATGTTTAAATTTTAAGAAAATCTTGTACATACAACCGACCCAATAGCGTAATATTTTAGAATTCAATATTAGGTAGAACATCTGGTTTATTGTTAATATTATTATAAATAGTGTTCTCTACATATATGAATAAATTTGCTATGAACACAGCCATCCTACGTCAAATTTGTATCGCACTCATTGGCGGAGTCCTATATTTGATGACTTCAGTGTGTTCTGTTGTGATTTCTTTTTCATGTTGAGTTGTTCTTTAGCCTATGAAGTACTCGTTGACTCTTGACATGATAATGGTTCTTGTTCTTGTTTATTATCACAACCCATTTTCATAGGCGTCCTTTAATCGCTCGATGGACACTGGCCTATAGTTGCTAATATAATCGACCAGGCAAAACTTTGTAACGCGATTGATTATCGGTTTAGGTCCAGTATATTTTAGTTTTAATGTCAGGCAGAACAGCTAACTATAAGGACATAGGCTAGCTTACATGCTTATAATGCTTTCTGAATATATACTGGCGGATGTTGTTCTCGCCGTTTGTTGCGCACGCAGATTATTTCTAACATGCTGTAGCTGTCGTGTAATTTCCGCCGCTGGTGTGTCACCACTAACTTCATAAATTGGCGCCCGAACAGGGACCAATGCGCTGTGCTTATTTTGTGTACGAGACTGATGTCGAAGACAAAACAGACGCATACTGGAAATTGGTGATCCATCGGATCTTCGCGAAACTGATAGTGCAAAGCCACAACCCGCGTTCGCAACTCGTGGAAATTCATCAGATGAAGCTCGCACTGCGCAACAGCCCTTTAAAAAAATCATTTCGTATTTTAAGTTATTATACCTAAACGAAGACGAACTATTCTGAAATACTCTTTTATTTGGCTTGGTAACCCGAATTTTTAAAACACGAATTGTATTGCCATTAACAAGTTTTTCACGTTTAACACAAGTTTGACATTTTCTCTTTTTGGCCGATAAGGCTATAAATCGTGTTCATCCGTTTAATGTTAACTAATTTTGGGCAGTTGATAACTGAAACGCTTTTATTCCATGACAATCTTACGTTATTTTAATTTTAATCTTTTTTAATTTTTAAATATACTTTTATATAGAAAATCTATTAATGAAGTAAGCATTCGTTGATTACTCGAGTGTTGATAGACACCTCTTTAAGGCAAGTCTACGAATGTGGGATAAGCACCAATTCCGTTTTATTAAACCAGTCGCTAATACTGATGCATGTTTATTTTCTATGACTATCATTAGAGGACGATTAAAATTGAGTATGGCAAATCAGATATGCGCTTCTTGCTTGTGATAGGTTCACGTATGTGAATCAATGCCTGGAGGAAAATTCTCACAGTGACGGAATATAAAATTTACAACAAAACTTCCAGTCTATTGCAATGTATGCAAATTGGCTCTATAAGAAAGCCGCATATCTCATTTGCCCTATGTTGTAGTTGCACTGCGGTTAAATCAACTTCAGTCACCGTGTCGTCATGCTCTGTTGGTGACCTGCGAAATTCAAAACGCGTTAGCAAAATGCGGCTGAAGCCTATTTAGCCATTTCAGGCGACAGGTTAAATAAAATTGGATTTTTGTTTAAACTCAAAAAATTCAATTAAACAATCTTCCAATGAAATAAAATTGATGCAAATAGACTGCAGTTCACTATAGCAGCACGGAATAAATCAAATAACGCCGATAGTAAATTGTGAAATGCATAATCTTTCCAAGTCGATAGCCTAACCAAAATGTAGCTAGACACCGAGCTGGGATGATAGCAAACTCAAATAAATATTGTATTTGTATGGGTAAAATAGATTTAAAAATTAATTTTGTTTCAAAGAAATTGCCTGAATATTTTCAAAAAAAATATTCCATAATTAAATTCTGATAACCAAAACGCATAACCGTTATTAGAGAAATATACGCATTACTCTCAGTCGTGGCAGTAAAGTAGTAAATGCAGCAGAAAATAAAGTGCACATGAAGTGATACGATTAGTTCATAATAAAGTGTTATTGGCAAAATTACGATTTTAAATGGAAGTGGTAGTAAAATTATTAGATATTGCTTTGATAGTATGGGTAGTAATAATTGTTTATGTGGATGTGGTGTTAGTAAGGTACAAGTAATAATATTTTATTAGTGGTAGTAGCAATTATATTCTTTAGCAAAAGTTCAAGTTTTACTAGTAATATAAGCAATAGAAAAGGCTGTTGTATTCTTGTTGTTTCTAGTAATATTAATTTTAGTATTATATGTCGTTGTTGTTGTAGCAATAGTAGTTATAGTTAACGAAATTGGGTAAAGTTTAGTACAGGCAGTAGTTTTTTCTTTAGTAGTGTTAGTTGTGGTAGTAGCGTTAGCAAAATTAGCAGTAGCAATAGTGTAAGCTGTATTTTTTTGTGAAACTCCATTCTCAGTTGACAACAAACATGAAACACTTCCTTCGTTTCACTCGGGTATGTGGAAAGAATACACGTCAATTTACTAAACGACTTAAAATTTGTACAAAAATAACTATTTCTATATAAAAACCAAATAAGCCTAGATAATATTAGTAACTTTGCGATAATTATTTATTACAGTATGAGAACTTTACTCAATTGACACGTTAAAAAACCACAAATACTGCGACCCCTTTTTACAAAAGAAAATCCTAACATTTCATGCCATTTTTTTGAAAATTTGGCCAATCATTCTTAATTTGGATAAACTTTAGACTTAGTAAATGCATAAATTTCCATAGAACATCATTCAAATATACCAGGTTAGTTAGAAAGCGAAATATGATGTGCTGTGGGAATAAATTAATAAATTTATACCAATCGACCATGACTAAATATGTCCCGGTCAATAACCCCAACGGTTACGGAGCGCTCAATTTGAACTTGCAGAAATTTAATAATTTTTCCTCCTCCACTTGTCCTCTCTGTGCCATTACGTTTCTGCAAGATAGTACTCGATTTAATCAAATTAAATACTCAATCAAATCAAAATAACATTCTGTCACACTGACTGGCGAGGATCAAACCGCAATGCATATATATATATATATGGAAATCAAAATTAGATATGCGGTTCTCACCTCTAGTGGACTCGCATAATGTGTACTAGACTGGAAATATCGGATGTTCAATTTCTATTCAGTCACAAACATTAATTTTTAGCGGCTTTTGCCCCAAATATCTAGATAATACTAGTAAACAATAATTGATTGCGTGGGTGCTCGTAAAAATCTTTAAATCAAGCTTGCAAGCTTCAAGTTAACACC
>JAQBSW010003839.1:55000-77120 GCA_029291075.1 Eudiplozoon nipponicum | reverse complement strand
TACATTTTTCAGTATAAAATAAGACTTTTATATTGTAGAAAACACAATTCAATCAGTAGACCGGTTTCGTCCTTATAGCGAACTCATCACGTACTGTTTAGAATTTGCTGCGGACAGGGCTCGAACCTGGGCACGTCGCAACATTCATTGAAATTAATTGTTATCACCGCCTGCGCAACCAATGTTCATTTAATAGTCAATTCAATACCACTTACCTAGGTAGACTGTTGTCTGTTCTATAATGACAGGTTGAAGGTGGATAACTGTCACTTTAGGTCTAATGGTATGCTATATAGGCTTCATCTAAAGGAAAAGCTAACCAAAAAATATTATTTAGTATATAACTCAAAACTGCGTGTAATGTGCGGCAAGGTGGCTTAGTGATTTGAGAAACAGATTCCAAATAAGATATGCCTAGATTCGAATCCTATCCGCGGCAGATTCTGGACAGTACGTGAAGAGGTATCAATAAGAACGAAACCTGTCTACTGGATGAATTGCATTTTCAAGACAATACAAGGCTTAGTTTATATTAACAAATATTTGTAAATAAGGAATCATACTTATATCAAGATCAAAACCATTATTATATTAATTGTCAGCACCGCCCACGCAACCAATTTTCGTTTAATCATTCAATATGATCGGCAGTGTGCATCGCACGATAAAAGGAAATAAGTAATAACACAGAAGACATGGCCAATGATGACATAATTTTTACCGGCACAAGCATTATGAAATAAAGAAGAAAAGGGATAAACGCAAAGATCAAACAACCACGCAGCTTGTAGCGTAGGCAGTTGCTAAATTATCACTAGCGCTATTTGAATAAACTTATTGGAAAGAAAACAATGGATCAGAGATTAAAAGACCAGAAAACTTGATGAAAGCGTATTGCAGTTTAATAATGGCGTCCTGATAATCTGCACATTTGCACAGATCAATTTGCACAAAATTAGAATAGTTATCATAATTATAATCAGGCGCAGCATAAAGTAAACATAAACCTAATCTACATACATCCAATTTAGACATAATGGGATTTCCGGTCTCGGGAAAAAATTGAACAGGAATATTGAAAATAAGTAAACAGTTCTACAGGCTAATTAAAATACAGAAAAAAAGTATAAAATAGCTTGAGCAAACACGCATATGAGACATCAATGCAATCACTCTCCTCATTACTAAGATGCACCAGGTGGAAAAAACATTTTTACAAATCAACTACCCAAACTAATGCTTTATTATAATCTCATTCTATCTTTTTCAACTCTTTCTCCCTCTCTCCCTCTCTCTCACACACATATTAATCCATCAACGTGAAATCAATATTTTATTTAAATATTTTGTAGTGTTTGTAATTTTAAGCGTTAACGATGCTACCATACATTAATTTATGTCATAATTATGAAATGAATGCCTTCAAAACTACCTCTAATTTATTAATCCATTGCAGACACACGAAATTAGACAACGACTGCAAAAATTCTACGGGACAAACTGTGGAGTATTAATTGGATTAGGAAAAACTAATTTAGAACTCCGTTACAAACTTGAATGCAGTTATAATGAAATGATAGAAATATGGATATAAATTTAGAAAAAATTAAAATCTGTTTAAATTTTGCTTGGTAGAACTTGCTCAAAAATTATGTTTTACTGTTATTTAAATGGAGTATTCCCAACTAACTTACTAATGAAATCGGGTCGAGTACAAACTACTGATGAAAAAGTCGTTTTAACCTTTATGTTCAAAGATTTATAAGTATTCATTTACCACAAACATTTGATGAAACTCATTTATGTCGAACAAAAACCTATTCTTCGATTTGGCTGGCACGTATATTTCCTAGGTACAGACAGTAGACTTATTTAAAAACATCACAAAAAATTTCAAAATCAAATATGGGATAGAATGTACAAATAAATTTCCACTAAACCAACTTATCATAAAAACAGTTATTGTTAGCGTGGGTGGTGATAATATTTCTTTAAATTAATCTGGCGAAAATGCATTAAACACTAAACCCATATTAGTTAAGCAGTTATACAAAAAAGTAGAGCAAATATGTCTTATATATTAACGCATTTCGACATTCCATGGATATCATAAAATTTATGACGCCAAACCTCAAAGCACATATAAGTATGTATTAGGTTTTGCGAACCTAGTAACAAATTAGTTCAGTTGTGACCAGAAGGATAAACCAAAGGCAGCATGAACGAAAGTATAATCTCATGCACATTCGTTTCGTGCTTACTGGCGACTCATCAGTAGGAGCCGGTATTACGCCCTTTAACCACTATATATTTGGTCAAGAATGTTGGATAATAGGACGGTACAATCTCCTAGACGAATGTGTAAACCTGTAATAGTGAAGCTAACATAATCTAAAGTCAACGACAATGTGACTTCAATGCTAACTCACACTATATAATATATATACCGAGTCTGTAAAGGATACTAACACTATGGCTATTGTGTTAGTAGCTGATACCTTTTTTGAAATCGATGAGTACCGGATACTAACACTATGGTTTCCGAGTCGGTACATGATACCAACCTGATGGATATAAATTTATACTAAAGTTCACCCAAATTGAGAATTACAACAATTTCCGAACACCTGTCACTCCAGTCAAACCATACACTCTGGCCTTCATCGATATCAGTTATCACATTTCGCGGTAAGCATGACATCATTCAAATCAATATATTACAGTTAAATGCTGTTTGTTGCGAAGAGCTAATACATATGCAAGTATGTATTAGGTTTTGCGAACCTAGTAACAAATTAGTTCAGTTGTGACCAGAAGGATAAACCATGCTTACCGCGAAATGTGATAACTGATATCGATCAAGGCCAGAGTGTATGGTTTAACTGGAGTAACAGGTGTTTGAAAATTGTTGTAATTCTCAATTTGGGTGAACTTTAGCATAAATTTATATCCATCAGGTTGGTATCATGTACTGACTCGGAAACCATAGTGTTAGTATCCGGTACTCATCGATTTCAAAAAAGATATCAGTTACTAACACAATAGCTATAGTGTTAGTATCCTTTACAGACTCGGTATATATATTATATAGTGTGAGTTAGCATTGAAATCGCATTGTCGTTGACTTTAGATTATGTTAGCTTCACTATTACAGGTTTACACATTCGTCTAGAAGATTGTACCGTCCTATTATTCCACATTCTTCTACCGAATATATAGTGGTTAAAGGGCGCAATACCGGCTCCTACTGATGAGTCGCCAGTAAGCACGAAACGAATGTGCATGAGATTATACTCTCCCTTCATGCTGCCTTTGGTTTATCCTTCTGGTCACAACTGAACTAATTTGTTACTAGGTTCGCAAAACCTAATACATACTTGCATACATATTAGTTCTTCGCAACAAACAGTATGTAAGCACATATAAGGTTCGGAAAGTGAAATATGCAGCTCTCACCCTTTTTAGTCTCGTATAAATTAAAGTTTACTGGAAATTTTATGTCTCAAACGTAAATTTTTTGCAGCTTTCTCCACCTGTATATAATTAATAAAAGTAAGCAAACATTTACATATTTTAGTTTAAACATCTGTATCGGTTTCTAATATGAACTAACAAATGCTTCAATATATTACTTATTTTTAAACGCAAGCGAAAATAAAATTTCTAATGCGGAGTGCGATTAAACTTCTATAAATAAAGTTCGCGAACAGTATATATGAACACGAATCCTTTTTGATTTAATCAATCGCATAATCTATCAAAGCTATTTTCAGGCACACGTACTGACGAATATCGACTTCTCATGGCCGTCATCAGACCACGACGGTATACTGCTTACCGTGTATTAAGTCGCAATGCATCCATAAAATAACAAAAAAATAAGAAGGGCTGTTTTTATCCATGGAAGTCTTGCATAACATATACTTGATAAGAAATGTCAGCTGCGCAATTTCTATGCGGCCCTTAAATAAGATTTTTCGACCCTTTTGCTCGAAGTATATGAGCAATATATTTTTAAAATCTTCGGTTGTACGGGTAGCGTTTATGACTTTTTAAATTAAGTTTTCAAACTTGAGACTAACATCATTACTAATTGATATAATCAAAAGTTCTTCTCAAAATATCTTCATTGTTAGTTTGTTTGATTCGATGGTCGTGCTGGTCAAAATCACTACTCCTATCAACAACATCAAAAAGTCTATTTTTTTACAAAAATATACTCAACACCAGACGAATACTGATCGTCTTCAAGGGGACGATTAAAATTTGGGGATTACCTGAGACTTTATTGGAGGCATTCTATCTCTGCCCAATAAACAACTGAAACTGCAATTTGTGTCTCTACGTTGACGCACGCGTATGCATTTATTTCTAATTTTATTATTTTTATTACTAAGTCATGTAACGCAATCTATTGTTAACATTTTATAGTCCAAAAATATAATCTAACATTACTGATAGGTTTGTTTATATTTTTTACGAGGTACATGATATTTCATACTAGAAGAATATTGGCGAATGAAGTAAGCAAACTTAAGTCTGACACAATAAAATGTGTAAACTTTTTAAAAAATTCTCTTCAATTTCTACGCAAACTTCACGATTCCCACGTCTAAGAACTTTGTATAATTAGTTCGAAATCTTTTTTATTGACTTAAAAAATATAACACGCGGTTAAATAGCAATTGAATGTGTTCTTGTCTTATTAGAAAATATTTATTAATAACGTTATATTTTATAGTTGATTAAAATTCTATCTAGCTTATTAAAGAACAACTTTGGAAATGCTCTTTCCAGATGGTCAACATTTAATTAACTACAATGGGAAAGAAAAACAATGCCACTGTATAATCTGCTACAACATAAGCCAAAAATATCAATGGTTCATAGTAAATTGAGGAAATCACCTGATTCACAATAGCGGATAATTGGTTTCCGGAATTTCCACTCACCATCATTTAATCAATCAATAATTCTGTAGACAATTATACCCAGTGCACAAATTGTCCGCTTACGGCCTAAAATAACGTTTCAATTTCTTGTCACGCAATTAGCAGCACAGAATTGAATTCAAACTTCAATCATTGGATCTACACTACCTGCGTTCTTATTCATTGAAAAGAAAAATGAATGTATTATATAAATATAATAACAGATCAACAAATTTGTATTGGCATATTTATTATGACATAAGTTGTAAGATTTTTTTCACGTTAACATTTCCGGCTTGTTAGAAAGAAGCAGAATTTCAGCATTTTATTTTTACGCTATGCCAGTCAATAAAAGCTTTCTCATTTATTTACGGTGTTTCGTAAAATTTAAATATTTACCTGGAAACTGCCCGGGGCAATAGATGCAGTGTAAAGAGATATGCTAAAATTGTTCATTTACTTGTTTATTTTCCTTTCACATTTATCATTTGGTAATGGTCGAGATGTAGTATATACCTCTCCAGAACGGAGCCGATTTCATAACAGAAAATAAATGGGAAACATTGTATTGAAACAAGTATAATTTGTTCAAATTTTGCGAACAAATTTACTACTTCAATTTTACTGTTAAACCACTGAGTTAATATATATTCTTTATTTTTTTATAACGTCCGGCTATGAAAATTATAAATTACTTACTTCGGATTTCCTATTAAGCTTTGGACTATATGTTTTGTAGTTTTGAACTTTGGTGTAATTAACTCAGGAAGGAATGGCCAGAATTGCACAGAATCCATTTTCGTTTTGTTTCTTATATGCGAAATTTCTTTTCAAAAATTACATGGATATTAAAAATTAATTTTTCGAACAATTATATCATGATGCAATATAGGTTGAAAATGTTTCAACATTTCTTTAAATCAAATTTATGTGCTTGCCAACAAACATAGAAAAACAACCGTCAATGTTGCTATGCTACGTTGTTCAACGACTGGTTAAATGAAATGGGATTGGTGTGTATATCAAACTCGCAAAATTTTTTTGAAGAATACTTACTTCCGCCCGCGTCAGGAATGATTTTTTAAATGTTTTATTATGTTTTGTCTCCTAATCAAATTAATAAGACCATTACGTTTTTACACTAAGTTCTTCATGAAAACTTATCTAGGGCGATAATGAAAACTGTTGCGATTGAATGGGCGTTGAATATTATAATGACGGAATAGAAAGAAAAAAGCCGGCGTTTATCTGCGGAACAATATCTCTAATTTTTCATGCCTTAAAAATGACTTGAATTAGGATTCCTTGTGATGTCATGCTCTTAGATGGATCTAAGTAGGTCAAAAAGCGTCAGAACTTCCGACTAACTAGCTTAGTTATGCCTTACGAACTTTTCAACACACTGAGAATAGTGCTTATGTGACGTCAACAAACAAAACGACACTAATCTAGCTGAACAGCGGACGTAATTTTAATTTAATATTGTAGTTTTATTGTTGTGCAGGTATTTTTTTCAGCCCAGCGAATGGCACACACATTTAATCTAAAATATTACCGAACTATTTCTATAAAATGCAATTGTCTATTATATGTTGCCCACCTATTAACTAGTGAGTTACATTTAACTATAATTGATTGCGCGTGTGGTGGTAAATCAAGTTTGCGAGCTTGAAGTGAACACAAATCCCATTGTATATAAGCAGTCATTGGACAACATAAAAAAACTACCGCCAGTCACACGCACTGACGCGTTACCATCTTTCATGATCATAATCAGAGTACGACGACAAGCAGACTATCGAGGATCAAACCGCATTGAATATATATAGAAATTAAAGTTCAATATGCAGCTCTCACCTCTAGCAGTCTCGTATACATTGAACTTGACTGGAAATGTCGGCTGCACAATTTCTATGCAGTCACGAACATTAACTGTTTGCAGCTTTCGCCACATATACATATATAGGCAATACAATTTAACAATAATTGATTGCGCGGGTGGTGAGAAGAATTCTTTAATTCAAGTTTGCGAGCTTGAAGTAAAGACCAATCCCATTGTATTTAACCAGTCGTCGGACAACATAGCAGAACTACTGCCAGTCGCACGCACTGACGCGTTGCGAACTTCAATGATCATCATCAGAGTACAACGGAAAACTGGCTATTGAGGATAAAAAAAGTAGTTCAAATATGACCAGAAGGTTAGGACAAGGACAGCATTAACGAGAGGTATATACTCATGGGCACATTCGTTTCATGCTTATTGCCGACTCATCATTTGAAGCCGGTGACTCATCCTATATCCACTAAAAATTCTGGTGAGGAAAGTGGGACGACTAGATGAAACATTTACCTATACGAATGTTTAGTCAATAAGTAACTTGAACTAATTTGTTACTAGGTGCGCAACACTTAATACACAATTGCATATTTATTAGTTCTCCGCCACAAACAATATCTAATTTCCATCAAATTTTAAATAAATTGATAATCCATCCCATAGAATAAACAATTGAATAGGCAAAACATAGACTAAAAGGCCCTCGTTCTTTCTTTCGATTAATAAATTAACAAATCTGTCTTATTAATTTTTATGGCTAATAATTACATTGATAACTAGTACTATATATATATATATATATATATATATATATATATATATATATATATATATATATATATATATATATATATATATATATATCAGATTCAGTCTCATTATTGAGTTTGAATAAGTGCTCTGATTACGAAAATAGAAGGTAAATACGTATCAGTACTTGCGATTGAGGGTAGTTTTTTGTATTGAGAGATGTTAAAGTTGTATTCGTAAATAATTAGAACATGTGCAGAGTAATAAATTGGGCGATTGTACTCCAATAGTAGATTATCATCTGTTATTTATGATTTTTAATCATTTATACCATACTACTAACTTTATTTATTAATAAAAAAATTGAATGGTATTAACCTTAACGTTGCAATATCGCGAAATTAAATAGCATGGCAAATATTGTATTTGACGTTTAACAACTGGGTTCCGGCGAGTTAAATTATTTTGTTTTGATAGAGAGATCAAACTGATTACAAATTGAATTAAAAGTACATCAGTAGACATTTGAAGAGCAATTAACTCTCATCGATAATTTAAGTTGAATAGTGATAACGACTGAACATCTAAATTACAAGATATCAAATATTTGCATTTCAAACAGGAATTGTAAACTTTTCAGGAAGCACACAAACAACAATTTCCCCACGCGCCCAAAAACATTCGACACGAGCGAGAAAATGTTCTGTAATTGAATCTCGAAGTTAGAGCAGTTTATGTGAAAGTGAGAGCAATACAATTGTAAATTTTACGAAAACATGATAAAGCAATGGCTCGATTAATTTTGTTCAGAAGTTTACTAAGCAACATTGTAAACGACGCTGCATGGTACTTTTCTAAAAATTTGCGTAATCAAGGCACCTAATGCATATAAGACATGCTCAATTTATATATATATATATATATATATATATATATATATATATATATATATATTGAAGCTTTGTGGCACGATTACGATGATTCATATGCTTTCATTGTAAACAAAGTATTGTTTGTTATGAAGAAGTTAATTGATAAATTACAACGGTTTCTTCTGTATTGGCAAGATATCACGTATTTGCTGTAACCGTGACTCAAACAAGGACACCTTTGCCTCTAAGTTTTATACTCATACCACTTCACATGGAATGTCCAGAATTTACAATGGAAGGAACTGAAATCAACGGCGATTATACCCGCTGCGCCACCTGTGCCAAATACCACATGTAATTTTAAGTCATACATCAACTTACATTTTGGTTGAACTTTCCTTCATTAATAGCCTAATTGGTATCTCTTAAGATCTTAAGTCTTACTAGCCAACCGTAATTTATCATTTTACGACAGACATCTCGAAATTTTGGAAAGTAATTTTGAATTGAAATCTAGTAGCCGAATGTGGATTATGCAAATTTTTACAGTGTAATCTTATCACTGCTTTAGTTGGCACAAAAAATTCGTTCAGTACACTTGTTTAGGCATTGCCGAGGATGGGGTGCGAACAGAAGGAAAAGCCAAAAATTAAAGGTAAGTCGATATATGACTTCAAATTGCGTAGAGTATGCAACACGTGTGGAGCAATGTAAACAACACTAAGCCTCGAAGCAAATATTTCCCGATTCGAGTCTTGCCTTTTGTGACTTGATGCAAAATTTAGTTTATACTGCCAAGTTGTATATAAATAAATTCCCGCCGTTAGATTTCAATTCTAAATGACTATTTGAAGTGTCGTAGTGTCGGATATATAATGATAAAACGGGGGTATTTATTTAGAATTTCATTTTTTCAGATATGTCAACAATGCTCTACCTGTACGTAAAGCTACTCTATGTAGGTTTAAAAACTTTAAATTCCGTGTAATATATGTCACGACTAACGCAACAAATAGAATCTCAGCCCGCAAAGCATATCTGCTCCAGTTCGAATCCTATCATAAGAAAATTCTGGAAAGTATTTGAAGAGTTACCAATAAGTTTCATACTTGTCGTAAAGTCCATCCCCTCCTCAACGTGGTACGACGGTGTCAACCATGTCTCGATGGCTGATCGTGCATGGGCTAACGGGGCTATGGCGGTGGTGTCACCAGGGCGTGGTGGATTTCCGACCGGCAATCGGATCTCCTATAAAATACCACATGAGCCCGACGACGGCACCATGACTCGGCGTGTGTTCCCCGCCACAAATGGGTTCAACAGCCACAGGATTACATGGACTCATGGACAGTACCCCGTACTTCCGAATGGCGAATGAGCTTTCAACAGCCACCGGCAACCATGCAACTTACTGCTGCCTTGCAGACTGTGCTTGGATGTGCAAAGGCTAGAGGTGCGTCCTCGATCAAAAAGCCGAGTGGTGAGGGACACCACTTGTACCAAATTCCCAAGAAACTCCATGAAAATGGAGCCGGCTTATCCTCCAAAAGGAGTCAGCCGCAGTAAAAAAAAAATACTTGTCTATTGAATGAATTGCTTTTACATCCTGATGCAATGCTTAGATTATACTGACGGAAATATATTATTAAAATACTGCTATTAAATTTAATTCTGTACAACTTACGTAAATGTCAGTTTGTCTGCTTTTTAGTTAGAGATCGAGTGTGGTTAGTTAGAACTACAGGTCGTAAGATATGCCAAACTTTTTTGACCTGATGGGAAAGCTACCAAAAAGCATAAGTAGGAATATGACTCCAAATAGCGTTTAGTTTACGGCAGAGTCTCAGACACGAAATCAAACCTGCTCTTGCTCGAGAATCGTCTGTGGAAAATTGCGGGCAGTATTTCATGAGTTCCAGATAAGGCGGATACTAGCCTACCGGATGAATTGCCTTTTCCATCTGAGGCAATATTTATACTGACAACAGATTAATAATAAATTAATACAACTAGATTTAAATCAATTAAAACTTCAACCAGTTGCAGGATCACTTTTCTACAATGGATTTAGCCAGCTAGAACTTTAGTTCTAAGGCGAAGCCAAGTAGGCTGCACTAAAATGAATGTCTAATAAAAACAAATCTAAATAAATAATTATAAAAGGTGAAATGTGTGTTTGTGTATGTATATGTGTTTGTAGGTTTTGCGTACATCCACGTGTACGCTTCCCGCTTTCTGTTTGTTGACGTATAATGGACATGCTCGACTCAGCTGAATTCTTCATATGTTACCAAATATGACAATAAAGTACAAAATGTTACAATCAAGTTAAGTTATGGCGAACGAATGTGGCCTTTTTTAACTGTGATGTTTATTCCTGCTTTAAAGTACATATATACATCCAAAATCAAAGAAAACTACCGGAAAACTAACTACTTTAGTCAAAACGAAAATCAGATAATGTGGCACCTCTCGCGTTTATCAATATTGGGCAACTGTTATCGATTACGATAGGAAATATATACAGTGGTACCTCGAGATAAGAGCAGCCTAACATACAAATTTTTTTGAGATACGAGCCGGAGCTCGGGCCATTTTCCGGAGCGTCCCGCTAGTTGGCGCCAGGGTCGAGCATCATCCGAAACAATCTCTCGCTCACTCGCACGTGTTACCCGACTGAATCGAATCGTATCTTGTGCGCTGTACTGCTTTTTGCGTGATTACTGAACTTTATTGTGTGTTATCATGGGGCCGACGAAAGTGAGTGCTAAGGATCATATCGATAGAACTAACGCAAGAAATAATACAAAAACATGAGCGTGGCGTACGAGTGATTAATCTCGCAAAGATCTAGGTCCGTAGTACATCGACAATTTGTACGATATCGAAGCAGAAGGATGCCAACAAGAGTGCAATGGAGCAAAAGGAGCCATAATTCTTTCCCAATTAAGGACAAATATCCACGAGGAAATGGAGAAGCTTCTGCTCGTGTGTGTGAAAGAGATGGAGTTGGCAGGAGATACACTGACGGAGACGAAAATATGCGGGAAGGCATGGAGTATTTATGCCGACTTAGTGAAGAGAGAAGCATCATATTTTGTAATGTATTTGTTAATGATACATGTTTTTTTGTTATTTAAAAGCATATCTTTATTCATAATTTAAAATGGATTGGGGATTTTTCATAGGCCCTAAACGGATTAGATCACATTCAGTTACGAGCTAGGTTCTGGAACGAATAAATCTTGTATCTCGAGGTAGCACTTTATGCAAAATTGGAAGATAGCCTTCTTGCGGAGAACATCTATAAACCGTAGCCTTTGGTACAGTTCGGTGGCATACTTATAATTTTCAAGCACAGTTGTATGAAATAGGAAAATTTATCGGGTGAGAAAATATAATTATAGTGTTTAATTTTTGTTAGCTAAGAAGGAAAATTCAGGATAGTCCGTAAAGTGTTACCAATAAAGACGAAACGGATCTACTAGATTAATTTCTAACGGTTAGATACTGTTTGTGGTGGAGAACTAATATGTATATGCTATTTTATATTAGGTGTTGCACGCATAGAAACAAATTAGTTCAAATACGGCCAGAAGGGCAAACCAAGTGTAATTGCATTATGTCATGATTACCACGAAATGTGATAACTGATATCGATCAAGGCCGGATTGTATGGATTTTCTGGACTAAACCGGTATTCAGAAATAATTGCAATTCTCAATTTTAATCAACTTAAGCGTACGTTTAATTTTATTGTGTTGGATTGATGCACCGACTCGGCAACCATAGTGTTGGTACCATGTACATTTTCGGTACCACAATGTTAGTATTGAATACTGACACAATATCCATAGTGTTGGTACCCATTACAAGCTTTGTATATATTTTATATATAGTGAGTTTGCTTTGAAAGAAGGCAAATCATGCAGTAGACAAGCTTCGTTCTTATTAAAAATTCTACATGTAATGACCAGAATTTAGCGCGGACAGAGATCGAACCTGGGCACGTCATAAATATAAAAAGATGATATAAATCAATAACTGCAATTATTTATGCTAAATAATATGCAAAAGCTAGCTTTAAACTTAAAACGCACGTTTTGTTCTCAATCGTTTTTTTAGAAATTATAATAGCCATGTTGAAGTATTTTTCGTGTTTACATAGTAGAATGGTCGTAAACTTCGAATGATAGGTTGGAAAACAATTTTTGGACATATGCTTATGAAATCAAAATTTTGTTCATTAAAAATAAGGACTTGATTTGTCTAACATTCCCATATTTACATTTGAAGATAATATGTCAATTATGATTTACATCTATGAGTTTTTTTATAGATTAATTTTATTAAAACTCCATAGACAAAATTTATCTTTAATCAGTTGAAAATGACTGGTCTTTCGTCGAAATTTTTAATTTAACTGGCGAGAAGTGAATAATAGCTAAAAGAAGAGACCTATTTTTAACTCAAAAAAGTTATGAATAAAATATGTAAGATTGAAATAATACGACTTTTTTTTAACTAAATATAGAAAAAAGTGTTTATTAAAATAAATTTTAATTGGGAAGAATATCATTTGGAAAATGTTTTATGCAAAAAAGTTGAATTTTATTTCATTTCATGTAGAATAATGTATATTAGTTCACAAAATATGTACTATCAATTTGATCATTTTTGGTTTTAATTTTTAGAAATCAATAAAAGCAGTCCATATTAAAAGAATTACGCAAGAAAATAGTCAAAATGTTGAAAAATCGAGGAAATATATATATATATATATATCTAGGCACAGTTTTATATGCGTGTAGTATATTTCGCGAGTTTGAGATAATATCCACGTCCATTGTAACTCACCAGTCGCAACAAATAGCATGTCTACTATCAGACATACGTGTTGAAGCGTTTGGGCCTTCTATGGCAATTATCAGAGCACGAGAGCCAACCACCCAACAAATATCAAATCACAGTGCATATATAAATAAGGAAAACAGGAGTAAATATGCGGATCTAACTTCTAGTGGTTTTGTATACTATGTGGTTGACTTAAAATTTTGGCTGCAGTCACGAACATGCACTTTATAACATTTCCGCTACTTTTATATAAGGTATACAACTAAACAATATTTCGTAGCGCGGGTAGCGATAACAATAATTTAAGTCATATTTGACAGCTCCAAATAATTACCAATCCTATTACATCTAACCTTTCATACAGTGTAGCTAAACTACCATCAATAAAATGTACTTATTTTTTAGATGTTGCGAACCTAGTAACAAATTAGTTCAGTTGTGACCAGAAGGATAAACCGAAGACAGCATGAACGGAAAGTGTAATCTCGTGCACATTCCTCAGAAGGAGCCGGTATTACGACTTTTAACCACTATAAATTCGAGTGAGGAATGTGAGATAATAGGACGATATAATCTCCTAGACGAATGTGTGAAATTGCAGTAAGGTAGCTAACATCGTATAGTGTGGACAATGCGACTTCAACGCTTACTCACTCTATATAATTTTTATACCGAATCTGTAAAGGATACCAACACTATGGCTATTGTGTTAGTAGCCGATACCAACATTATTGTACCGAAAACGGTAAATGGTATAAAACTATGGTTTCCGAGTCGGTACATGATACCGACATGATGGATATCAAATTATGCTATAATACACCGAAATTGAGAATTACAACTATTTCCGAACACCTGTTACTCTAGTAAATCCGAACACACTGGCCTTGATCGATATCAGTTATCACATTTCGCGGTAAGCATGACATCATTGCATTCAATATATAACAGTTAAATACTGTTTTCTTTGCGGAGAACTAAAATATATGCAAGTATGTATTAGGTGTTGCGAACCTAGTAACAAATTAGTTCAGTTGTGACCAGAAGGATAAACCAAAGGCAGCATGAACGGAAAGTATAACTCATGCACATTCTTTTCTGTGCATACTGCGACCCATCAGTAGGAGTTGCATACGCCCTTAACTACTATATATTTGGGGTGAGGAAATGTAAAAATCTTAATGTCACCAAATATGAATGTGCAAACCTGCAGTTGTACAACCGCTATAAAGTTTTACCAGTGTACAACAATCACTCATTTAATATATAAACCGAGTCTGAAAAGGATACAAACACTATAGCTATTGGGTCACAACCCAAATACATAGTGGGTAAAGTGTGTAATAGCGGCTCCTATTGATGAGACGCCAGTAAGTACGAGACGAATGTGCACGAGATTATAATTTCCGTTCATGCTTTCTTGGTTTATCCTCTGGTCATTATTGAACCAATTTGTTACTAGATGCAACACCTAATATAATTGCATATATATATTTATATATATATATATATATATATATATATATATATATATATATATATATATATATATATTAGTTCACTGCCACGATCAGTAATACTCAACTGTTATTCATTTGTGGTATTCATTTGCTTTTCCCTGGGCATTATTAGAGCTCAAATGAAACCTAATTGTCGATTTTCAAATCGCAAAGTAGAGAAAATCAGACATACGTCACTCACTACTACGCAAAATCCAATTCCTTTTAAGGAGGATATCAATGCGTCACTCATACCTAGAATTTTCAGATGCCTTTAAATTTCCTCATATTTACATCTGTGACATATCTATGCAGTTAACGTTATTACATTTTTGCTTATTCCGTTAAGCGTGTAAACCTCATAGAATTGTAACGAATAATAAATTGGACCTTTGATTTCCATCCTTAGTAGAAAATTTAGACAAAAAACTACTATGTAGTCAGAATATTAAAATATTTGCCGCTATCATTAAACAGTTTATACAATTAAACCATCATAGTATCTGTGGGGTTTTAAAAATTTTGTAAATTTGGTTTTCAATCAAGAGCCAATCTATAAACAGTCAAACGAAATCAATTATATTGTGTCATTTGTTCAAGACGATTAAATGCAAAAACCATAAATTTGTCAGATTTTCACCCATTCTGAAATAGTTTCATTTAATTTCAAGTTTTATAAACTTACATATAATTTACAGAGTTTTTTAATCTTAAAATGCATTTTTGACCGTCATATTTTCACCGGCAAAATGCAAGTTGTAATGTCCAAAGTTTGAAAAGTAATTTCGCTTAAAACATATAAGTGAAAACAAAGTTTTTTATAACATAAAGAGACGAATTAGATTTAGGGAAAGAAAAGAAACGGTTTTCAGAATTCGTGAATTCATGGTGTATAATATTTAATTATTAAATAAATGTGACGACTCAAACGACTTGATGCATCTATGCTGAAAGGTTGTTTTCATGAGAGATTATAAGAGTGAAATGTAACGATCGTATATTTTATGCCTAATTTAGCTTCACAAAGACAAAAAAGTAATTACATTTACAGCGATGAGCAGTGTTCCACGTTGCGGAAACTTACCCGATACATTTTCTCTCTAACAAGAATTAATGATGTAATGCCGGTGAGCTATGATGGTCACTATTTTCAGATATGCTTTCGGCAACAAATAGAAATAGAAATATTTTAATTTATGGCAAAGAGTTATGTATCGGAATGCTCTTTTTGTTCCGATATATTTTATTTTCAACAAAGGTCGATTGATTTACGACACGAAATTACTCATTAGTTATTTATATATCACTAAATTACACAAACATCTACATGTAGAGCATTCACTTGTCTTACGTAGCAAGAAATAGTTACATTTGACGCATTAATTTGCGCTACGGTTTGTGGTAGATTTTCGAAATATATTATGTCTAACGATAGTTTAGGTACATATATTGCCAATTTATTTCAGTCCATTTTTTGCATCAAAACGAATAAAAATTATTTAAATTCACAGAATTGATTTGCGTTAATGATTGCGTAGTATTCCTGGTCCACTTTTTTCTAACAGGATTTGAAGAATTCATGACGCCAATAAAATCATTACGCGTACACTGTAGATCAAGGCTTGAATGTCATTGGTTATAATTATAACAATTCGAATTTAATAATTGAAAATGTAACAATGATTGAGAAACACGAATTTCGCACAGGTGAAATACCTTTGAGCCAAAAAATCAATGATTTTTAAAAATAAATTCTATAAAACAACTACATAAGAAGTGTATACATGGTCAGCCAAACCTCGGCTTTTATTCCCGTACGACAGCTTCCTGTTGTGTTCTAATGTTGACTAATGCGATAAATATTCTAACACGAGCAAGCTGATCACTGCTCATTACGTGTGTTTGGATTAGCCATGGAAAAAAATGATTTCGTGCTTATTAAACTTACGTCATTTGCCGATTTTAAACCTGCAAAGGAGTACTAGTTAGACTGTACAGAAATTCGGCGGTTCATATTGCGTTCAAGTTCAACATATGTGTAACTCACATATTGTAGCTGCCCTATTTCCCTTAAAATGGAAATTCAGTAAATTTTCAGTGTTTTTCAACATTAGTCCGATGTTGAGGCTCCACTGTTTATGATGAGAGAAAAAGAAGAAATGTCGGCTGCACAATTTTACGCAGTCATATTTAATTACTTTGTGCAGCTTTCGCCACATGTATAATTAACACAATTAAACAGTCAATGATCGTGCGGGTGGTGGTAATAAATGTTTAAATCAAGTTTGCGATGTTGAAGTAAACACCAATCACATTCTATTTAACCAATCGTAGAACAACGTAGCTAAACTACCGCCAGTCGAATGTACGTTTTCAGTAGCGTAATGTTGATACTGGGTACCGACACAATAGCTATTGTTTTGGTACCCTTTACTGGTTTTGTATATATATTAATTATAGTGATTTGGGTTTGAAGTCGCATTGTCGAAGACTTTATATAAAGTGAGCTTCAATAGTGCAGGTTTACACATTCGTATAGGAGATTGTAGGGTCTTATTTTCCCACATTTCTCGCTCAAATATATAGTGGTAAAGAGCGTAATACAGGCTCTTACTGATATGTCGCCTTTAAGCACGAAACGAATTTGCAAGAGATTATACTTTCCGTTCATGCTGTCTTTGGTTTATCCTTTGGTCATTATTCAACAAATGTGTTACTAGGTGGGCAACACCTATTACAAAATTGCATATATATTAGTTCGCCGCCAAAAGCATTATCTAAATGTTGTATATTGGATATATTTTGATGTAATTAATTTCAATCAAATTTACGAGCTCCATATAAGCACCAATTTCAGTATATCTAATCAATCGTAAAGCACAAAAAACTGATGCCCTTGATATATACTCTCGAGTTTTATATATCCACGATCATCATAAGAGCACGACAGCAAACATACTGGCAACTACCAAACCGCAATTCAATCAAAATTAATTTTGCAGCTCATCTCATGAAGCCTGGCATTTTACTTGAATAAAGTGTCGGCTACACAACTGATATGCAACTACGAACATCAAGTTTACGCAGCTTTCGTCACATGGAATTTCACAATTAAACAAAATTGATTGCGCGGGTGATAATTAGTAATTTTAAACTAAATTTTGAAAGATGGATGTAAACAAAATAGTCGTCAGTCACACGTACTGACGTGTTCGAACATCTGCGGTCATCATCAGGGTACAGTGTCAAACTGACTATCCAGGATCAAACCCCAGTGCGTTAATAATATATATATATATATATATATATATATATATATATATATATATATATATATATATATAATATGAGAAAACAGACATGCACCGTTATGAACTTAATTTATGAACTAATATGGCAGCTTCTATTGTAATGTGTAACTCATGACTGATATTTCTTTCATACACATTACCTACTGAACATAAAGGAAAACGATAAGTTTCCCATTATGGAACAGTCTAATGCTGTTTAATTTAGCCCATTCTGTAGCTACTCAGTGCTTAATGTTATTCGGACTGACTCCACTTCTAAGCAATCAAATCCAATATAATATTTGACAAAAAGCATAAAGTACAGAAAGGGTCATTTTCACATATATTTGAAAAATCACTCTACAAAACTAATGCGTTTTGATGTTTTTTTACGAAAAAGCAATGGAAAGGAGCTACGTATTGCGTTTGAGGATATTTGCTAAACGTTTTATCCGCGTTGTTATAAATATATATATAATTTTACCAAAAAATAGAAAGCTTTTGAGCTACGTTTGTGTGTGTGTGTGCTATTTCTGTGCTTAATTGCACGTGTGTTTTACACTTCTTGGTTATTTTTTACATCATGTATACATTTACTTCAATTCATATGGGAGATCAATTATAATGAGGCATATTTCTGCCTTATTCTTCCGATCAACTTTGAAATAGTAAAATAACACGCCGATGTTCGATTACATTAATTTGAATTTAATTTGATGCATATATGCTTAATTATAACGGGAATAATTTTTCATAGTGTAACAAGTGGTTAGAGCACCAGATTCCGAAGCAGACGTGCCCAGGTTCGTATCCTGTCCGCGGCAAATTCTGGCCAGTACTTGATGAGTTCCCAATAAGGACGAAACCGGTCTACTGGATGAATTGCCTTTTCTACACTATACAATTCTTAGTTTATACTGGCATATGTAAGTAATTAATGGGTCAGGTGTTTATATCAAGACCGCAACCTTGATTATAATAATTGTTATCACCACCCGCGCAACAAATGTTCGTTTAATAATATGAGTTTGTATTCGTCCCAATGGAAATGCGGTTCTATCACATCACAAACAAAGATGTGATAGAACCAATATTTCCATTGCGACGAATACAAACTCAGCCCGATCGAAGACAAAACAAAATTGGAAATTGGGATCAATCGGATCTTTGTGAAACTGTCCGTGCAAAGCTACTACTCGCGTACGCAAAACGCGGCATTGGAGAATATGAACAATTATATATTAAACATGACATACCTACTAATAAATAATCTATTTAAGGACAAATATGAAATTTCCAACCTAGCACGTACTGAAGTCCAATTTTGTGTCATTATTTTAACTCCAAGATACCATTTCTTTGGACGAAGGAGACTCAAGAAGCGTTTGTGCTATGCAAGCAGAAATTAATAGAGGCAACTATTTTGACTTTCCCGGTAGGTAATATGTCAATTGTTACAGACCCGTCAGATATTGGGATAGGAGCGGTGTTACAAGCTGACGGATGTCCTGAGCAATATATATAAGTCGCAAACTCACGAAGGCGGAACAGAACTATACCGTCACAGAAAAGGAATTACTTGCCGTACAATGGGCGCTACGGAAGTTTAGATATTTTTGTCATCGGGGGACACGTGGACGTCTTTACTGCACATGTGCGCTAGTGCATTGAGATCACTAGGTAATGAGAAGAAACGTGTACATCGAGCCATTGAAGAGCTGGTGTTATCATGATGTATCAATCTTACCGTAGAGCAGGAATCGAGAATGCGGCAGCCGATGCGCTCAGCAGAATTTCCACTGTGCGGGTTTCGCCGCTTGTAAAAGCCTCTGAAGAACAGGGAAAAGATGCCACGTTTCAGGAAATAGTCAATCATTTAAAAAACGGCACCATATAAAACGTTGAGCCTACAGAACTGCCTGTTGGTGCGGTAGTTTTGTTATGTTTTTCGACGACTTAAATTATTGTTTAAAAATTCCAGCCTTCTATATGTTTAATTATAACTTTAACAAAATGCGAAAAGAAGAAAATATATACCTATTGATTCATTTATTTTAAACTGGTCTAGTTATATGTTATTCTATTACCATTCAGCAGTTTTGAAAGGAATACAGATACCGAGTAGCACTTCTGCTATTTACCTCAAAAGAATACGCCGAATCAAGCATTTATAAAATGATCGATACGATTTTATGTGATTGAAGAATGGAATGCATCATTTTTACCATATATTGTATTTGTTGTATGATACTATTGATAATTAATCAAACTCCGGTAAAGACAGATATAATTGCGTGACGCAGATTTAACTCTAATCTCCATGGTGAACTTGGAACAAAGCCAGGTCCAGAAACTAAGACAAAAATGTTTTATAAAATCATTTGACAGATAGAAACACCGCACGGTTGAGCGTCGTTAACAGGTAGAAGTTATGGAGTCAAGATTTCGCGTAATTGTGTACATACACAGATTGATTTCTGTGATCGAGTGGCCTGGCAGTTTAATTCTTAATGCATCTACAAAATTCAATTTCCAAGGACGAGAAAATGAATATGCTAATTTAAGCTTAATCAAACTTGTTATTCCCGCTGAGTACTCCACGTTTTTAGGTGATTTTTATAATTGTTCAAATTACTATTGTGTCTGAAATGAGCACAAACGTGCATTATTCTAAAATTCGTACCACATAACAAATTTGATTTGAGTTATACGCGCCAGCGTGTTTTATTTGTGTTTGGTCGTTATCAGAGCTCTGAAAGAATCAGTTTACAATGTATACATATAGTAAATTTCATTTACACGAGGCTGACGACTTTTGTAGTGTCATTAATAATAATTACGCAGCCTGGGAATAAATTGCGCAACTGATATTACAGTTATGTATTGTGTATGCGAGGCAAAGATACAGCCTGACAATTTTGCAAAAAATACAATATGTAACGCACATTCATTGATTTTAGTCCATTTTCCGTCGTCCTCTTATGATTAAACAATGAAGAATGCAGCTCGCAAATAAATTTAATTTTATTTAGTCTAAATTCTTTCTATGAAATATTTAAAACAAATCATTAATGTTTCTTTCAGGTCAGTAATCAATAGTTTTATTTTTCATTATCCAGTATCAGAGATCCTATATTTCTCTCTGAAAAATCTAAAAGATAAACAATAATTGGATTAGCATATTCTGCTATACAATTGTTTCAGTTTTTTGCAATTGTGACAAAATGCATAGTGGCTCTTTAACATAGAAAGTCCATCTTTTCTGTAATTCACATAATTAAAGCTACAAATAATTATGAAGAAGGCGATAATAAGTAAATCTCCGCGCAGAATATTTTTAATATGCTGCACATTTGCTTAGAAGCATTCAACAATTGATTTAAAATTATTTAAATCAACACCAATTCTATTGTATTTGCCCAGTCATCGAACAACATAGCAAAGCTACCATTAGTCAACCGTAATGACGCGTTTCGAACTTCTATGCTCATCATCAAAGTACGATAGCAAACTGACTGGCAAGAAAAGCCAAATTAGAGTAGCGGCTCTAACCTCTAGTAGTAGCGCATACATTCACTACTATTCTCTAAATCAAGTTTGCGAGCTTGAAGTAAACACCAATCCCATTATATTTAACTAGTCGTTAAACAACATAACAAAACTACCGCCAGCCGCAACGATGTTGCTCGAAGACTGGTTAAATACAATTGGATTGGTGTTTACTTCTAGCTCGCAAACTTTATTTAAGGTATTGTTACCACAACCCGCGCAATCAATGATTGTTAAATCCTCACCTATTGTTTTGCGCTAACATAATCATGCTTAGTAACAAATTATTGTACATCTAAATTAACAAGTTTTATTTTCTTATGGAAGAAACCAATTGAATGCAATTATAATATTGAAAAATTAGCTGCATTATGCATGCGGATAAAACCTACCTTTACTTTCTTTTGTGTAGCGCCAGAAAATAAATTTCGCCTCATTGTTTTTAGTCTTTCAATTTTGTTTTTTAAAAGTTTCATTTTGCTCATTTGGCTCAAGTAATTTTTCGGATTGACTAATATGCTTTAAATCATTTTAA